>APFE031038694.1:0-37759 GCA_000404065.3 Pinus taeda
ATGTATTGTTTAGTTGATTTATGGGTTAATAATTAGTGAATTAATTAATAATTAATTCACACCACTCATCACTAGTGTATTTGTCAGTTAGACTAAATACAACTAGTTCAAATAAGTCAAACTGAACACAACTCCATCAACTCCTCAATCAACTCCACCAAACTCAATCACTTGAGTTCTAACTGAAGTCCATCATGCAATAGCTCAACTAACCCATAGAAAAAGCATATTTCCATCTGGAAGTTGCATGTGCCACATCCGTAGCTCGAACTAAAGTGCTGCAAGAGGATAAGATAATGTTTATAGTCCAAATATTATTAAGAGCTAATAATATTCGACTGTTCTATTTTTGACTGGTAGTCTAAAAATAGACTTTGCCCATATGTCTAAAAATAGAGGTCCATATATTTTTACCAACATGACCAATCATCCATAAATAGCATTCTGCAACTCATAGACCATGATCCATATGTCTAAAAATAGACATAATCTAAAAATAGACTTTGGGCCAAAAATAGCCTGCGGGCCCACTTAGTGAAGGTGACTTCTTTTCACTAAGCTCCATCATCTTGTTGCATTTTCAACATTATCGGCCCAGTGAACCCCTGTTACGCATAGATTTAGTTGGGGTGATGGTTGTGCAGCATACAACTGTGCCCTCCATTGTAGATGGGTGCCTGCATTGCTCTGTCATGGCTGCCCTAGCTTCATTCGCCACGCACGTCCTCCAATCCATACCTGGAACTACCTTCTACCTTCGTGCTCCTTCCACCTCATCTTCCTCTGTGCATGCCTTCTTAGTGTGATTTCTGCGTGCAGTGCTTCTTCTGTCGCACCATGCTGCTTCTGCTCTATGATTGAATTTCCGGAGAGGTTGACAAAATCCCCCTCCTTTGTTGCATTGTTGTCCGTTGGCTGGCACCGTACCTTGGTTGTCATGCGTCGCAGTGATCTAATCGTCATGTTACAGTTGAGTGTTGTGACTTCATGCAATCGGTTCTACCATCGTTCGATCTCCTCATCTGAATCCGAGGTGCAAGAAGTATCATTCTCCCATGAGATTCTTCCGTCTATTGTGGGATTCACCCGATCCTAGTCTTGTGCTGTTATCTAGTAGATGCAGTCCAATTTACTGTCACTGTCCTTGTCGCGCATTGGTTCAGTGTAGCGCGCTCGTTTGGTTGGGTCTAGTGGAACTATAACACGAAGTGAATTTTTCTCGAATGTCATCTTTCATCTTTTTAAGTTGATGACCCCATTCATGTCCATGGCCCAATCTATTCCTAGCAACGCAGGGTATGGGTTACTATCATCGACACTTTCTATTACCTCAAAGTATGTCTACATACTTACGCCTTCAATGTCCACTGTCACCCCTTGCAATCTTCCCATTGGTAAGATCTTTTTCTGGTTGGTCATTCATAGTTGAATAGGAGACCACTGTAATGCGGGCCTGCCCATGTGTTCCCACGTTTGCTTAGGCAACACATTCGCATCCGACCCCAAACCTAGGATGACCTGATCCATCTCATACTCACCGATTTGCACCATCAGTTGCATCTCCTGCCCAGAGCATAGAGCATGTTTTCCCAGTTTTCGAACCACGCGCGGCTCCCCTGATCTTGCATACCTAGTGATCAGCTCTTGCAGTCCTTTAACTGCCTTGTTGTCACGTAGCAGCTTCATACATGTCTCTAAGAAGGTAGTAAGCATAGAGGGATCCATTGTAGGCTCAATTGGATCACTACTACCTGGAGTAGAGACTTTCGTGAAGCTCTTCTGAGCTTCCTTAGACGTCCCCTTCACCTTTTCCACCACAAAGTCAAGTTCCTTTGTAGGAGCATCACAACCCTTCCCATCTTCTCCAGACTGTTTCCTCACCTCTCCTCCCATGGTTGAGCTGCTTCTTAGTACCATGTTTACGCTAGGGTCCTCTTTGTGTGGTTCAGATCTCATCATTTGGACATTTTGACTTGGCGTAGGCTGTAGTACCCCCTTTTCACGTATTTGGGAAATCAGTGTTAGACAATCTACCATTTCATGGTCAAATTACTCACAGTATGGACAAGATATTCTCGTCAGGTTAGTATAGTCGCGAGCGACGTGCCTCGTCCCTCCACAATTATAACAGATCATCTGTCCACACCCTCGTCTAGGTCCTATTCCTCCTCTTCCTCGCCCACATCCTTGGAATCCACTGCGTGTCCCCACAACTGGGTCAAAACCTCGCGCCTTAGTCTGCATTCGATTGGCTGGGGTCCTCTCAATCATTAGCTCGTAGCTTCGACACGTTCGCTCATCATGACCCACTGATCTACAGAAGTTGCAGTACAACTGTTGTGGAGTCTGGGTATACTTTTGCAACAGGTGACAATTATCTGTTGCGTGCTTTCCTCCTACTTAACAAATTGCACACCATAGCGCAAGTGCCGCACTTGCACCTCCAGCCTTAATGGCATCGGCCCCCCTCCCGCTAGATAGTTAGCGAATACGGAGCAGTTATATTTTTCGTGACCTTGACCTTTGCATTTGATACACCCCACTTCTGTATGAGCCTCCGTTTGGGGCACCCTTTCTTGCTTCAAACTTTGCATTTTTAAGCATAGGTTTTGTAGTTGCACATAGATTTGCTGAAATCCTAACCCTGGATCCTGTATTAGAGTTTCGTGCAACCTCATTGCTATCTCTAATGCTTCAACTAGGGTTGAGATCTTTTGCTGTGTCAACGCCATCCTCAGATGTGGTATCAAAGATGCCACGAACCATGTGCAGTGCTGCGCATCTGTCAGCGTCATGTTAGCCTTGCGGATTGTACTTTTCAATCTCTGATCTAGATCCCACGGGGTTTCACCAGGTAGCATTGTGATCTCCTTGAACCCGATGATCGACTGTGTCTCTGATTTTGGCCGGCTAAATTCTTTGTTCAATGCATCCTAGATCGCCACTATTCCTACATTAGGGTGATCACTAGAGTACTTTATATACCATGTCAGCACGCAATCCTGCAGCGTGCTTACCAGAGAATCCTTTTTGATATTATCATCTGTCATGCCTTGGGCTTCCCATATAGCCTTTACCACAAACCAAAACTGATCTAGTTCCTCATTTCCTATGCCTCTAAATATCAGCAACTTGATCGCACTCGCCATTCCAACCCTCGATGGTGGCAGAGGTGGGGTGGGCACAGATGGGTTTCATGTAGGTGAAGTGGGGGATGGTGTGGATGGCAGTGGTACTAGTGGAATGCGCTTCTCGGAGAGAACCTTGCGAGCTCCTCCTCACTTTCTCGCGAAATAGAAATCAGAGGGTTGTTCTCTAATCCTTCGGTTCCTCGGTAACCTCTTCCACTCTGTGTTACCCCAGACATCAATGGATGCACATAACACATTTCTCACATAACAACATTTTAATCCAAGTATTCAACGATTTGATGTACTTACCTCGCGGTCCTTGGAGAAAGCGCCTTTCTGCTTCGCTATAACTCATAGTGGTGTCAATCGTGAATTCGGTGATAAACCCTCCTATTATTCGATCCAACTAGTGATCTATTGCTCACGTGATTTTATCTTTAGATGCTTCCAGCCTATGCACCAACTTTGGAGTCCACACGATGGGCTGATCTAGTCGGCACCTTCCCTGAATGTCAGCTAGTCTCACGATCCACTCATATAGTTCTGTCGAGAAGGATGCGAAGAAGATCTCATGGATCTCTGTATAAATGTAGCGATCTAGCCACCTTTCCTCAAATATCCGTGGATTTCTGTTTTCTTGTACCACGAACTCATGAAGCTTCTGATCCAACCAATCTTCAAGTTCTTTCTTCATAGGGTTCCAGTGTTCCGACATCAGACATCCCTTAGATAGATCTTGGTCCCAACAACGAAACCATTTGTTGGCTTATTGGGCCTTAACCCATGTTTGGAAGAGTTATTAGCCAAACAAGTCTTGCAGCTACTGGCCCCTTTGACAACAGTCCGCGGAGCGTGGACTGAGATCTCACCTGAGGTAATAGGGGAGGGTGCTAGAACCAGGTTTCCACACCCTTGGGATATCTTGATGTGTTCTAGAGGGGTCGTGAATTGTTTTGTGGCCTCATGCCACTCTGTACTGCTGTCAAACTTCCACGTAGATCCGCCCATGTGCGTTTTCTTATCAATGAGTTTATTATAGATCTGATCTACTTCTTAAGGTCTTTAAGCAAACATTTAATAGTAACAACTAGTGCGCGTAATCATAAATATGCATAAATCTAGAACATAAGTAACAGATAGTTTTGTGATAAAACATACAATGATTCAGAAATTCTTATCTTTATTGATTCCTGCTTCAGTACAACTAGATCTGCCCTGCGCACTTAGCTATAGGGGTCCGCGCAGACAGCTGCGGACTCTACCAGGCCTCTACGCACACAACTGCAGAGCCTCTACCTATCTACCAACACCTTTGACTCGGACTTACAGACGCAGAGAGAATTTAGCCTTCATAAACCCATAACATCAAGATCCAAAAACAAGAACTTACTTCTAGCCATAGAACCTTGCTCTATTTATTCATTTCCATGGTCCACGGACCATGGGTAGGCCGACTTACTTTCTATTTTCTTACATTATTTTCGGGCAGACAATCCTTTGACTTAACTCATTACAATTTGCGCTTCGTGCACTTCGCGGAGTCTTTACCATACTTTTCCCCAAAATTGTGGGTTTTGAGCCCCAAAAACGTTACGCGGGGCCTCCGCTACCCAATAGGGGTCCACTTCTCAAACCTTATTACATCACCTAGAGAAACGTAATTACCCATATGTTAATCAAATTCCAAAAGTGACCTTTTCTCTGAGTTGGAACCACATTCAAAGTTTCTTTATAGCCCATTTGCACATATGTAGACTTGCGAGTACGTTTAGAGGCCTTCAACCACACACACAAGCCATCCTCCATTTAGCTACATCCAATATTTTCTAGATAAGAAGGTGCAACCAAAAGTCCTATTCTAGATTTTTATGGCTAGCCTACAAGCCAACTACCCATAATTCTCGAGAACTCTGTTAACAAGGTCTGTGTGTCTATATGCTTAAGTCCAGGCTTTACTTTTGTTCAAAAATTTTCCAAAACATGTGAAACATTTAGACAAACACTTGGTGGAAATAGTACTTGTAGGTCATGAATGAATATCTATTCACTGATTCATTAGTTTCATCATAGGTTCATCAAGAAGGCTTACTACCCTCTATTACTAGTTGCATCCAACACATATTAGCTCATGCATTCATATAAATAACCAAAAGCATGTCAACCATGGAATAAAACGATAACAAGAGCACATAATATAATGAGAAATATACACCATGCATATAACCAATATTTAACAAAAATGAAACCATGACAAACCAATCATAAATTCACACATCAAATCATAACATGTGCTCATTGATTTGAATAAGAAATAACACATATTAACATATGCATAATGTCAACCAAGTTAGGGACTTCCACGTACCACCTGACCATAGATTGGGCTTAACCAAAGATTTCTTTCAACCAATCACCCCATTCCATATTCCAATCATGAATGTGGGATCTCATGGGATAAACCAAAACATAACCAAATAGGGAATCTATAGGTTAAACCATGTCGACCCTCAAGCCATAATGATCTCACCTAAACTGGTCCAAATATCACCAAAACGAACACAAGCTTGGATGCCTCATAATTTCTTCACCATACCCATAGGAATTCCCTATATTTACCCACCTATCAAGGGCTTCCTAGAGAAAACAATCTCCACCCCCAACCCTTGGGATTTTCCTTAGACCACCTCAACCAGATGCAAAATATACCGGCAATCCAAAGTAACCCAAATAGGAAACCCAGTACATCATGGCTATCGGGAAAAGGTAAGGGAAAATCCCATGCCAATGACAACAAAATAACCAATAAACCAAATGCATGAACCATGCATTCAAATCCTAGCAAGGAAATCACACATGCAACCTGTTACCTGCAAAATCCTCCTGCTTTCTGCTCTTTCTTTGCTTGAATTATGCCCTTGTTTATTGTTGTCCAATCTTTTCCTTACTTGTTCCTTGTTTTCTTGCTTGTGTTTTCCTTGTGTCCAAGTTCTCTCTCTTGCTCTCCATCTCCAAGTGAGTATGCTAGCTTGTCCAAGAGTGTCCAAGAGTGTGTTAGAATGTTCTCTCCCTTCTTTTATTTTCCTTTTTCTTCATTTCCCTTACATGCATATTATTAACTCTTCATTTTCATTTTCTCTTATTTTCTTTTACTCCTTGAATTAATTTCCTTTTATTTCCTTTTTTGTTTTTCCAGTGCCAATTTCCATAGCCAATAATTAATTAACCACAAGTAATATTTTTCCCCTCATTCAGCTTGGAATATTTGTCCCATGACCTTGGTTTTATTTTTTTCTTTTATGATGTCCTTTTAATACATGGAAACTTAACCTAGGGTTGTTACAAACCCCTCTCCCTTGGAGGAACACCATCCTCATCATTCTTATGACTCTTATGATCAACAAAACATATTGCATAATGGAGCTTTATAAACATATTCTTGAAATGATCTATCTATCTATATATATATATATATATTATTTATATATATATAATATACACCAAAACACATTTTCTCTAACCAGAAAATAAAGAAGGATATAATGCCCGCATCTGATGAACCATCTCCTATGTAGCTTCATTGGGCCCAAAGTGTTTCCATTGCAATTTAACTTGCTCTATTGACCAATTCCAAAGCATGAGATTCTTCCGCTGCAATATGCATTGATGACATGGCTGGAACTCTCCCTCTAGTTCCACTTGCAATATAGATTAATCAATCACATGATAAACATCATGTATGCATATTTTCAGTGATGAAACAAGAAAAACATCATGGAATTTCACTGGTTGAGGAAAATAAAATCTATGTGCCACTTGTACAACCCTTTCAAGGATCTCAAAGGGTCCACAATAGCGAGGTGCCAACTATGCACATGACCCAATATTCAAGGAGCTCTTCTTGGGCTTGATATGCAAGTACAAATGCTCTCCAACGTGAAACTCCTTATGACTCTTCTACCTGTCCTATGTTTCCTTCAAATTCCTTTTGTTAACCTGCAACTTGTTGGGTAAAAAGTATGTTTATAAATAGCTCAACATTCATTTGTCAATTCAGAGGCTCGTAAGCTTCAAGGCACAACACAATTAATGGCAAGAGATTCTGGTAAACCCTGTGAAAACAAACCATATCTCCAAACCAAATAATCAATCTTCCAAGGCCAGAAGAAAATGAATAATAATTCTATTATATGATTCTTGCACTACTTACAATGGAAACCTTATTTAAAACACTTGAATCAATCTGAATACCACTTACTTAACTCACAAGTTCCTCAAACAAATGATATTGCAAAATGAATACAAAGAATCCAATAGAACACAAGCCTTAACTTAATAAATCAAAAGAGTGTTTGGAAATATTCATAGGGCTTACAAAAGAATTCTTGCACTACTACCTAAAGTTTCACTCTTCATTCAATCTGATTCCTGTACTATCTAGAGTTTCACTCCATTCTTACCTATCTTTTCACACTCCTCTTTCATTGTGTATTCATAAATATGACAATCATGATGTGTTTTAAGAAGCACACATGGAAAATAACATCACTCTATTTTACCTTCACAAGCCAGAAAAAGATAACCCAAATCAAAGAATCAGGACTATGCTTAAAATAAAGACTTTATGAAAGAAACCAATTGAATCGAAGTGGAAATTTCTATAAAAAAAAAACTAATTTTCAATCTGGACCTTTCACACCAAATCATTAAAAGACACAAAATTTCACTCATGTGTCAATTAAAAAAACCTCAATATAAAACATTCCCTGTTCCTCTGATCATACCAAAAAGAGACCTGAATCACACTTGTTAATCTTTAATGATAGGAGCATTTAAAAATTCACATGTATCATGACTCTATTTTGATTCAAAATAATGCAACACAATATCAGTAAATAAGTCTTCAAGCAAAGAAGTCACTAACACACAATGAAGTTGAACATATCTCACATCATCACAAAACCCTGAGATTTGGTGGCTTCAATGTTGATTTCTTTGTAACACAAGATTAGATTGAGTTACCCTTCGTTAAATATTCAAGACAAAATGAAATTTTTGAGACAATAACCCTACCCAAATACTGATATCCAATCATTCAAGCTTTTAACCAAAACCCCAAAGAAACAAGTTTACTTCAATTTATCAGAGGATACGAAACATATAAGAGCCACTTCAAAGTTCGCTTGTCACAACCCAAAATACATATGGATATAGAAATAAAACACAGGTTCAAGCATGAAAGTCCTTTAGATCCAAAATCAAACACTAGTTTGTATAGATATCCAAGACTCAGTGTTCTTAATCAAAAGGAATATAACCAGATATTTAAAGGACAAATCAAGAGTTAAAAAGACACAATTTATATGCAATGGAATTCAAATGCCTGTGTTTTTGGAGAAATCTTCAAAAAACGTAACACTCTTTACCAGATCTGGGTTAACTATGCTTCAAACCACACACTCTTAATAACTTTAGGAAAACAAATTTTTTAAAAGTGACACACATATACCATACCAGTCTTCCAAAATATACTCCACAAAAGCTATATGCTTACACACTTGTGTCATTCAACAACCCTCCATTATGATTAGATAAGTTAACTTAGCCAATAATGGGGACCCTTTGAAATTTTTAGTATAAAGTCTTTTAATAATTAAGTAAAACAAAAGTCCCAAAAAACCAAGATAACATGCCATCCAAACCTAAGTCTTAAATCTATTGGCGTTAAAAATGACTTAGGCAAAAGTTGTATAGGCCTTGCACATATCGCATATTGCTGATCGCAAAGTCAAAACACCATGCTAAGCAAAAACACAATTCGACTCACCTAGAATTAATGAAATAATGATAAACCTTAATATAACTTTAAATGAAGAAAAACCCTCCGCGCACGTAAATATCATTTTCGGTCTTGCCAGTAAGCCACGTCACTATCACAAAAAGAATATTGCAAAGCTACATTGACCTTTCATATTGTTACTACAACCCTTACTTCCCGACAAAGCTTTTTCTGATATTGCGAGATCCTCCATTGCAATTTCCTCGTCACGATACTATTATCACATCGTGCAAATCAAAGCAAGTCTTGCCTTAAAGAAACTCCGATGCGATAAACCATGCCATTATCCTTTCACTGCATATCTTAATGATTCGTCAAATCACATATCGGAAAGAGGATGATTTCACAAATTAGATAATATGCATGCCAAAGAAACATGCTATGTGAAATAAGCCAGCAGAGCGCTAACCTATACAAAGAGCATGTGAACCCACGTTTCTTCATTTATGATTAGTTATAATGGTATTGATGGTTCTCGGTACTGTAAATGATTTCATTGATCACATTTAGTGTTTTGAGATTTTGTGTTAATTTCCTATTTTCATGCTATTTCACCATTCTTGCCTTAAGTTTCTAAGTCTAAGTGTTTTCTCTTTATTCTCTGCGTTCTCTCTGTTGCAAGCTAGTCTCGCTAAACAGAACTTAGGCGAAATGTCAAGAGCTTCAAAGAAGAACTAGAAACCTATGGTGCCACCAAAACTAGCTCCACCTATTGTAGAAGTAACTAAAATTCCCCTTTATTCTCTGATACTACATGCACAACAGATTCCAGGAGTTCTTCCTAAGAGGCCATCTACAGATTGTTTGAAGAAGAAGAACCCAGAGTGGTTACAAGACAAGTTACGAAAGATGAATCTACATCAAATTCTAGAACTACTTGGGTAGAAGTTTCCAATTCTCATCTCCATCGAATAGCTGCTCAGACTAAGATTATGCCATACACTGATTTGGTGAAATGGGTTACTAAAAATGTGAACATCATAGATAGACCCTTCTTAACGCTGAGGACACAGATGCTAATTGGGTCGTTCAAGGCTAAAGACCTAACAAGGATGTACCATCTGTCGGAGCCACAAAAGATATATAATGCATAGTTTCTTCAGAAGTTTGCAGTAGAAAATCCAGTTCAACCAGAGCTGATAAGACAATGGAGGCATGAGCCAAACAAACATAAACACAAAGACAAGGGTATGTATTCCATAGCCTCCCTTTCTAGTCCTCATTGTCACATTACAACTATGCTATGTAGATTGTTCAGACAACCTAATACACATAAAATCACAATAGAATGGATTCCCCTAATTGATGCCACCTCAGATGCCTACATTATGGATTGGGCTACTATTCTATTAAACAATTTAGCCTCCCAGATCCTAGCCTACTAAAGAAAGCATAATGTTTCTACCAGCAGTGTGCCCCCTTTTTATATGAGTGCTTTTATCATGGATGCGGTTTGCTTCACATTTGATTTTCCATCCATGGGATGGAAATGGACCTTGACGATCCTACCCCGATCCCTATCTGCCATAATATCCTCTAGGAGTCAAACTATTAGCCCCATTTTTATAAAATATGCCATGGAATAATGTTACCCTTATACCATGTCATTTTTGATGAAATACCTCCTAGATATTCAAGAGAAGCTATGGATGACCTTACAGCTATAGGAAAATGGTTTGGAGAGGAATTTTTCACCTATATTAGGATTTGTGGAAGCCTAACTTCCCCCCCTATCCTCCCTCTCTATGTACCTGACAAGCGTTTAGCTCGATAAATTTCCTATCAAACTGTGGGCAATGGCTTAACCAAATCCCTTAAGGAAGACAAAAAGTCTATATGGCTAGCTTTTCTTGTTCGCTGTGGGGTTTTTACTTTAGAGAATTTCAAGCATGCAACACTTGAAATTGTAAATATACAAAGCATGAACTTTCCCACTATTCGACCCAAGGAATATGACATAGAAGAGGTAGACCAAAATGTCACAATGTGGGTCAAAATGAGGCAATTCCATCACGAACCTGATGATTTCAATGACCTATTTGAAATGGCCCAAGACTATCAACAGGTAGAAAAGTTAGTTGAATCTCACCTGAGTCCTGAAAGAGTTCAAAGAGTTCAAAGACTACAGGAATAAAAGGTTGGAGAATCTCCCCCTTGATGTATTAATGATTTCGCAACTAGTCCCACGATAGGAATAGGTTTTAGCCCAAGTTTCAAAGGATCCCGAGGCCAAACAAGGAAACAAGGAAAGCATAGCATCAACACAACACACCGATGAAACATTGTCTACTAGCGATTTAGACAAAGTGTGGGAACAGTTCGATAAAATTTTTAATACAGGATCATAGGAAGCCCAAACCTCAACTCCAAAAGAATTTCTTAAGACTCCTGAGATCGTCAAGAAGATCCTGCTCACTATTGGGTCTTCAGATAAGGTTGTTACTACTGATGACTTGTTACTCATCCTGGCTTACCCCACATCGAAAGCTGTACTTAGAATTTAATAAATACCTCCCCTAGATGTATTTTACAACCAAAAACAAAAGGATATCATGACAAGGCAGAAGAAGAGGAAAATGACTGAACAATCCTAGGCATTAGTTCCTGGAAATATACCATTGGATATTTTATGGAAGGATCCACAAACCGATCCTGTTGATGATTTAACAAGACTATCATAGTTCACAGGATCCTATGCTACAACCACTATTGATGAAGCCTCAGAAATACAACGGTTGATCAAGGAAGAGGATGACAATATCCTACAATTATAACATGCATTACTCAATGCAAAACAGAGTCTTGATGAGAAATGATAGGCACAAGTAACCCAACTGCATAAAATATTTGATGAGATGAAGCTTTAGCATGAAGCTGACATCAAAAGAAAAAATGATCAGTTGCAAAACCTTTGGCATAGGATTGCTCAATTCAAAGATAATCCTAAGATTGGATATTTCAAAAAAGAAGTAGGAGAACTCAACACTCTCCTTTCTCAACAACATGTTTATTTTTGCCAAAAGTTAACAATAGTCAATGATTTGTGTAAACAAATGATTTAATGATGAATCAACTGTCCAATCTGAGGACATACTTTGAAGACATTGAAGACAAGATTTCTAACTATATGACCTGGCAAGACAACGCAAATGGGAGAGCAACGACTCCTCCAAGGATTCAGGATTCACAAAAGGAAATCCTTTTTAGAGATTGGGATATGAAGTTAAAGCAAGCTGAAACGATCATTTACAGTGCAAGGGACGTCTCAAATAACCTCAACGAAACCATTTGTGAGAATCTGTTCAATTCTAGTCTAATTCAAGAATGCCTAATTGATGCTTTTCTCGATGTCAAGACATTAATGAAACATTGGTAGGATTGGTCCAAGGCAAAGGATGATAACATCAAAATGTTATCTAAGCTAACCTTTGGACATTATTGGCAACACTTGGTCAAACCACATAGCCAATGGCTTATGTTAGGTGCTTAACCAATACCACTGCTTCTATGCTCCCAACCCATGGTAGATATCTATGAACACAAGAAACAAATGGGAGGCCATCTAGCTTCTCATTCTAGATGAATTGTTCCAACAACTCTATTTTTATATTTTAGTTTTATTTTAAGAGTGTTTTGTTTGAACCTCCTCAACATTTCAAGCATTCTCTATTTTTATAGTTGATCCTTTAATTATAAATACCCTTTCATGTCTTTTAGAAAGGGGTTATGAGTTTTTGTAAAGAAGACTTAAGAGAGTTGCACTATTGTACTTTTTTAATCATCTTAATAGGAAAGTTGAACCAGGACTGTTTTTCTTATGAGTACAACATTGATATATCACGTACTATTATCTTTATGTTATTGTTGTGTTTATATCTGATTAATAGTCACATATTTTCTTTACTGTTTTTCTATGTATGATCTTATATGGATTTGAATACTTATTCATTATTGAAGAGTACGAAGTTGTTATTTTTGAATGCATTGTGAAAACAATCGAATCTTATATGCAATATTGATTAACAATTAATTTAATTAACTATTTAAACAAATTAATTATTTTCTTGCACTTATTTCTTGAATTACTAGATGATATCTATTGTTTATCATATTAGAGAATCTTTCAATTGCACATATAAAGATAAGTTAAATCTTAGGAAAACGATAGCTAGATATATATATGTTTGCACTACCTTTATTTCTATCCATCACATCCATTTCACCTATGATTACACTTCAAATTCTACTATATATTTTTAAAGGGAAATTGGTCCTATTATCCCCAGTTGGAGCCGCTATTCCAAATGAAAAAGGAATGGTTTTCAAGTTCCCGACTGGGTGGTTATCCCCAATGTTGAGGCAGCAAAATTTCGAGCCTTCAACATTTTTTGGCGCTAGAAGGAGGGCCCCGACTATGAATGGAAAAAAGGTTTGGTCCAAAATCAAAAGGCCATCTAAAGAGTCACTCCCCCTAAAGATCTCCCCCAACTTCCAAATCTCATTCCAAAGCACCTACTCATAGACCAGAAGTTGTGAAAACAACCACAAAATCTCCTAGCACACTACCTAAGTCATCTAATCAACCTCATTCTCAGGAGATACCTAAATTTGAAACTTTAATTCATTAATTAGAAGGAATTTCTATTTTTGAAGAAAAGCTATAACATTCTGAGTTGTCTGAAAGTAGTGTTTCCTCATCTTTTCAATCTACTTGTAGTTTGACTCGTTCCCAAAGTGAGAAACTTGGGGTTACTCCATTTGATTTTCCCTTACCTTCCGATTGAAGGAAGATGAAACAATCTGAATCACAACAATCTACTAGCGAGATTTTATCATCCACTCCCCCTCAAAAACCTTAATTTCATACCTTGTCATCAATTTCCTCTCATTCGATCAATCCTCACGTTCATACTCCTCCTTTTCAAACAATTGGTGATAGTTCAATAACACTAGCACAAAGGCCATTTCTTCTCCTACACAATTAGTCTCTTCTACTATTACAAGTCCTTCTACCCAAGCTCTAGTAATGGAAGGTAGACACCAAAATCCACCTGAAAATTGGACATGGACCAATCCTAGAGTTGTTCAAATGGAAACACCACTCCATCCTCTACCTAAGTATCTTGAAAGATGGCTCACCAAATTCAACCTTGATAATGGACTCCCTACTGAAGAACATCTTCATAATTTTATGTTGGCCATTAATCTCAATGGAGTGTCTGAAGAAGATTGTGTAGTAAGATTATTTCCATATACCCTTAAAGGATCTGTAGGTTCTTGGTACTTCTCATTACCAATAACTTCAATCACTAGCTAGGATATATTTGAAGAACAATTTTTGACTAAGTTTGGTGATGTTCGCACAACTGCTACTATAATAAATTATCTCTCCAATCTTATATCCAAACCCAATGATAAAATCAAGGATTTCGATTCTAAGTTTAATTAATCGTTAAAAAAAATCTAGATACCTCTAAACCTAGTGTTGATGTCCAAATCAAGTGTTATATTTATGCTCTTCCTTCCAATATCACAATTTTTATAGATATGGCTAATAGAGCCACTTTAGTAGATAACATGAAAGAGTCATTATCTATAGAGAAAATGATTCTTGCCTTAGAAAAGAAAACGGCTCAAGAAGAAATAAAGACTAAGAAGGTTACCTTCAAAGAGGAACCAAAGAAGAAAACTCCCAAAGATGCGTTTGATCTAGAAGGATTACAAAATGACCTCAAATCGACATCGAATGAAATGGTAGAAATAAAAAATAAGGTAGCCGAGTCTTCTAAAAAACCTTTCATACTTTTAGGAGGGCCCATACATCAAACCCTCAACCTCCAAATTTCATATCAAATGTTGAATCTAATTTAGAGGAGGATGAAGAAGAAAAAACATTATCTTTGATTTAGATTTAAGCAGGAACACAACAAATTACAGAGATAACCATAAACATGGAGATGCAGTGGAAATAATACTTCATTTCATTAATGTAAAATATTGAAATATGCTTACAAACAAGAATGGAAATAAACCAGCTAGGGCGATGGTAGATTATTTCTTAGAAGAGATGTGTCGGCTACATGCCTTTGAACTGCCTTACAATGAGGCTCAAGGGCCTTTTTATTATTGAGCAATAAGAGCAAACCATAAACAAACAAAACCCTAACCCGAGGAGATGTAACACCAAGAGTTTATGGGCTCCGTTGGGGTGAGTTGGACAGCCAACTTCCCGGGGTCGCGACTAGGTCATATTATCTTCGTTTGACGCGCATGATAGCCCGTTGGAAAGATCTCTTTAAGGACTACGATGATAAAACTCATTCATGCAATCAAGGATTTAATCCTTGGGTATTGTGTAGTTTTGGAAGAAGGTTTTCCACTTGGTTGAAGGCAAATCATCCACAAGGAACAATGCAAGGAAATAGGAGCTTGGAGGGCAGAGAGGAAGGCTGGAGAGAAGCCAAGATTGCTTGTGAGCATCTATGAGGATTGTATTGGGAGCTGGATAGCTATGAGAGTTAAGGCTTTGTATAATTCCTATGTATTTCCACCATGTATGATAATACAATAGTGTGGGGTTTCTAGTTGAGGCTTTCCCCAAAGTATTTTCATGTGTATTGTGCGATTGATTCTTCTTCTGGTTATATTGTTCAGCTCGATCTTTAAGCTTCAACAAATTGATAGTAGAAGTAGTTTATAGTATTCTACTTTGATTTATATTGCATTATCAGGTTAACTTACACAGATTTTCTACAAAAGTTGCACCTAAAAAATCCCCTTCTACATCTTCCGATTCAATTCCATTTTCTTCCAATTCTCCAACTACATCTAAAACTCTGGTTGTTTTTGACACCATAGAATATAATATAGTTGAGGATATGAAGAAGGTCAAGGCTCAAATTTCCTTCTATGAAGTAGCTAAACTAAAGAAACAACATAAATTTTTACTTAAAGAATTGAATGCAGTTCCTGCATCCCCTTTGCCCATTGCTGTTACTTCTAAAGCTTTTAAAGGAAAAGGAAAACCTCCAATTGATCCTTCAGATAAGATTGATCCCATTGATGCACTCCTAATTGGAGATAGGTCAAACTCGCATACTCCTTCTTTCCTTCTGACCTTTGAAAACTTCAATAAGAATGTGCATAATTGCTTAGTGGACTCTGGGGCATCTTCAAATGTAATACCTTATTCAGTTTGTCTTAAACTGAATATTTCACCCCAAAAGTCTGTTGTACATATTGTGCAACTCAATAGAACCAAAGTCAAAGTGTTAAGAGAAATAAATTTTGTTTTCATAAGACTTTTTCCTAATGCTAAAGTTTGTCAAATCATTAATGTACTTGTTGCTGATATTCATGACTTTAATGGTTTAATTCTAAGGAGAGATTGGTCAGAGAAGTTACATTGGTATTGCGCTACTAAATGGTCTCATATGTGGCTTCCTTATAATGGTAAGCCTAATCAAATTTGCATTGGCCGAGAAAATCACATGAAATATTCAGTAACTGAATTGGACGAGGAAAATGAATCGGTGGCCTTCACCAATAACATTATTGGGAACTATTATTTAGAGTCATTCTTGCATAGTTTTAATGCACAAGAATCTCCTTTTGAGATTGATTCTATCACTTGTCAAGTTGAAAAATATTCACAAACAGACTCATCTAGATGTGTAAATATTGTAGATAAACAAGTAGTTAAATATTTGTTTTGGACTTTATATTTTGATGGTTCTCGATCCAATGGTGGTGCTGGAGCAGGATGTATTTTAGTAAATCTTGAAGGAGAGAAAACAATGATAACATGTGGATTAGAGTTTGAATGCACCAATAACATTGTTGAATATGAAGCTCTAGTTCAAGGTTTGTACAAAGTGATAAGTCTTAATGTCAAATACCTTCAAGTGTTTGGAGACTCTAAAATTGTTATTATACAGGTGAGAAACACCATACATTGTGTCTCAAGCCACTTGAAACATTATGAATCTCTCATTCAAACTCTCACTTCTCATTTTCTAGAATTTAATATTTCTCCTATCCCATGAATTCAAAATGCTAGTGCTGATCTGCTAGCTAATATTGCATCCAGAATGATCCCACCAAAGGATAATAATCCAAATATATTTTCCATTGAATTTATTTTTTTCCCTTTAATTCTTGACAATGTCACTAATTGGTGTGTATTTAATTATGATGAGGACATTTTAAGTTTCTTAACATCATAAGGATCATATACTGATCAGGTAATTAATGAAGACGAGCATGACAAACAAATGAAGCAATCAATTGAGGAAAATTTCTTACCAAATTTTGTAGTCAAACTTGAATATTTATATGACTTAAAGGACAGATTTAAAAAGGTCACTAACTACAAACTAAAAAGTTCAACTTTGAGGTTTGAATTGATAAACCTTGGATCTCATCTGAAACCTCAAAACATTAATTTAGGCCTAGGACTTTCATCAGATGAGAGATTGGCCTTTATTCATTTGTTAAAGAAATTAAAAAATATTTTCGCTTGGAATTATTATGATTTGAAAACTTACGATTCCTCTATAATTCAACATACTATCCCAATGGTACCTGATGTTAAGGTTGTTCAACAAAAGCTAAGGAAAATTGATCTCAATCTTGAGAATTAAATCAAAAGCGAACTGAACAAACTCCTCAATGCCAAAATCATTTTTCTAGTTAGGAACTCTAAGTGCGTTTACAATTTGGTACATGTTAGGAAGAAGAATGGTTGCATTTGCATTGACTTTAGAAATCTAAATAAACCCTGTTCGAAAGACAACTTTCCACTTCCACCCATGGAACAAATCTCGCAGTTAGTAGTAGGTTCTGAACTTATGTCTCTCCTAGATGGATTCTCAAGGTACAACCAAATCCTTATGCATGCAGCTAACAGGTTGAAAACTACTTTAAGGACTAAATGGGGAACTTATGCATTTAAAAAAATGCCTTTTGGATTAATAAATGCAAGAGAAACCTTCCAACGAGCTATGGACATTGTCTTTAGAGGCCTGATCAATAAAATTGTTCTTGTTTACTTGGATGATATTACTATAGATTCCAAGAAAAGGAACAATCATTATCATGATTTAAAACAAATCCTTGAAAGGTGTATTAAATATGGGATTTCATTAAACCCAAAGAAGTCATACTTTGCACTTAGTGAAGGGAAACTTCTAGGAATTATTGTATCCAAGGAAGGGATTTGCATAGATCCTAACAAAATCAAGGCAATTTATGTTATTCCTTTGCCTCATAATAAGAAATCAATGTAATATTTCCTAGGACAAATTAATTTTGTGAAAATATTTGTTCCGTATTTTTCTCAAATTGGCTTGCCTCTACAAGGTATGATTAAGAAAAACTCATTTTTTAAATGGTGAAATAATGAAAGGGAATCATTTGAGTTAATCGAACAAGCTATTATTGATGCTCCCTCTTTAATAACTCCCAACTTTTCTGATCTATTCATTTTGTATACGTTTTCTTCTGAGTTAGTCTATGTTGCTGTTCTAACACAAATCAATGATCAAAAAATAGAATCACCCATATCCTTCTTCAACTCAAACCTAATAGTGCATAACTCAATTATTCTAAAGTGGAGAAACAACCCTTTGCGTTCTTTAAGTCTATTAAACATTTTAGGACTTTTCTTTTGAAAACTCATACTAAAGTAATGTTCCATTCCCAACAGTAAGACAATTGCTTGTTCAAAAAGACTTGGGAGAAAAGAGAGAAAATTGGATCACTACTCTGCAAGAATATGGCATTGAAGTAAGACCTGCTAAAATTGTAAAAGGTCAAGGTTTTCGCAGACTACTTACAAGAGATTCTAACATATCAGTTGATCAAGACTCAGGTAACATTGTTCAGATATCTGAGGTATGCCTTACTGATACTGAATCTCAATACGTTTATTTCATTTTTTATTTGAAGAGTGGTTATGCTCCACTCAAACTCAATTACAAAAGTAAAAGGGCTTTAAGGCTGAAAGCCAAACAATATGAACTCATTGATGACGTGTTATTTAGAAAAAAATATTATTCGATTTTGTTAAGTTGCTTAGAAAAATCTGATGTACAAAGGGTTTGCAGGAATTACATGATGGACCAGCTGGTGGACACTTTGGAGGAAACACCCCTGCTCACAAAATCCTGTATGTTGGATACTAATGGATAACCTTTTTCAAGGATACACATGCATGTGTCAGAACATGTAAAACTTGCCAAACTGCTACAGGAAGACAAACAAAACCAACCTTACCTCTTCAACCAGTCAACATTGAACAACCCTTTGAACAGTGGGGATTGGATATTATTGGTGAGATTGTTCCTCACTCTTCTAAGAAACATAGGTTTATCCTTATTGCTACAGATTATTTCACAAAATGGGTCAAAGCGATACAGCTTAAAGTGTAGAAAACCTGTGTAGGTTAACCCGATAATGCAATATAAATCAAAGCAGAATACTATAACCTACTTCTACTAACAATTTGTGGAAGCTTAAAGATCGATCTGAATAATATAACCAGAAGAAGAAGAATCAATGGCACAATACACATGAAAATACTTTGGGGAAAGCCTAAGCTAAAGACCCACACTGTTGTATTATCATACATGGTGGAAATACAAAGCCTTAGCTGTCACAACTAGCCAGCTCTCAGTACAATCCTCACAGATGCTCACAAGAAATCTTGGCTTCTCTCTAGCCTTCCTCTCTGCCCTCCAAGCTCCTATTTCCTTACGTTGTTCCTTGTGGATGATTCACTTGTTACCAAGTGGAAAACCCCCTCCAAAACTACGCAATCCTCAAGGATAAATCCTTGACTGCATGCATGAGTTTCTCCATGAGAAAACACATACAACTGATAGTACACTATCCTTGAACTTTAATCTCAACTGGGTCTTTCTCAAAATAGACATGCATGATTTTCTGATGAGGGAATCTCCGGTTAACTAGAGTAGCACTAGTTGAGTGCATGCATGCATCAACTGACTATTAACTCACTATTAGTTCCTCAAGCAATTTGGAACTAATTTAACTGGACTTAACTCAGTAAACTGAGTTAACTAATTACAACTCAAATATAACTCAATCTTATCTCCTTAATTTAAGGGTTAACTCTTTCATGTCTTCAGAAAGACTTCTAACTTGAATTTCTCCAACTAATTAATTTAAAATTAATTAATTAATTATTTCCAAGTAGTTGTTAAGACTAAATTTGATTTTATTCCAATTAAATTCAAGGAAAAATTAAATTGGAATATTCTTGTTGCCATATTTCAACACTCCCTCTCAACAAGAAAGGGATTATCTGCCACCCCGATTCTGTCCCTATGGAACTCGAATTTACACTTTGAAAATGCCTTTGTCAAAATGTCAGCATCTTGCTCCTCTGTCAAAATGTACTGAAGCAACATGATCCTCTAGACCTGTGAAAAGCCACGGGAAACAAATCTTGCCTTATGCTTCTCCACACTACCATTGGCAGCTTGCTTTACCTTGTAAAGCCAACGGGAACTCACAACTGACTTGTTCTTCGGTCTCAAAACCACGTCCCAAACACTATTACGAACTATGGAGTCATACTCCTCCACCATAGCATCAACCCAAATCGGTTGCTGCACTACTTCCTCAAAGGAAGATGGCTCAGTCTCAACACATTCCCCAGTAAGGGCCATATATCCAGTGTACCTCTCAGGTGACCTCCTCTGTCTGCACTAAGAAGATGGTGCTCCCACATTCTCTTTCGCATCATCCAACAATCTTTCAACTTGTCTTGTGCGCTTCCGTCCATCTCTAGAACGCTCTGCTTGAGTGGATGTCTCCACTCCTAGAACCTCTACATGCAGTTGCTCTGCATCAGTCTGAGGCTCCTCCTCCTTCGGAACCAATAGTTCCTCCAAAGCCTGTAGTTGGAGCTCCCTCTTAAGGGAAACTCGCATGGCCTTCTGCTCAAAAAAATTGAGATCTTTGCAAACCACTGCCCTCCGACTGGTAGGCAAGTACACCCGTTAGTTGTGAGGTGTATCAGTGTACCCCAAAAATATCCCCAACTCTGCTGTCGGCTCAAGCTTAATCCATGCATCCTTTGTCACATGGCAATATACCGATGAGCCAAAGATCCTGAAGTGACCCACATCTGGTCTCGTATGGGAGAAAGCTTCCTTTTGTGTCTTCATCCTAGGTATGCGATGTGAGCTTCTATTTTGCAAATAAACCACTGTGTTGCATGCCTTAGCCCACAAGTGAAGTGGTAGGCCTTGGTCATGCAGCATTGCCTATGCTGCCCCTACAATAGTTTTGTTCTTCCTCTCGGCCACCCCATTCTGCTGTGGGTTATGAGGTGCCGTCAACTCTTGTTTAATTCCTTCCACTGCATAGAAGTCCTTAAACTCTTGAGAGACATATTCTCCACTGTTGTTGTTTCTCAAGGCCTTGATCTTCTTCCCTGAATCTTTCTCGACCAAAGCTTTGAACTCACAAAAATTTGTGAAAGTTTGGTCCTTCTTCTGCATGAAATAAATCCAACATTTACGAGAATAGTCATCAATGAAAATCACATAATAATTTTGCTTCACTGTGGATGCTATTGAGAATGGTCCACACAAATTAGTATGAACTCACTCTAAGATAGCCTCTGCATGGCTGTATCGATCATGAAAGGAAAACTTGGTTTACTTTCCCAAGGTACAACTTTTGCATGTGTCAAATTGCTCAAGTTTACCTTTGGGAAGTCATGTAGATATCTGTTCCATTATCTTCAAAGCCCCATGATGCGAATGGCCCAACCGCCTATGGCAAAACTTGCCAATGTCTTGGCTTTGTACCAGTTCTACTTTCGTACTCAATGCTGCACAATCATCTACCTCTAGTTTATAGAGATTCTTCACCCAAATTCCTATCCTCTTGGTCTGACCCATGTCTATGTGTCTTAGGAATGCCTTTCCTTTACTGAAGACAACATCGTAGCCATTGTCCTCCAACGTCGCGACCGATACCAAGTTCTTCTTCAGTCCAGGCACATACATCACATCTATCAAGGTGAGAGGAGCTCCATGCTCCCTCTGAAAAGCAACTGTGCCCACTCTTGAAACATTATACCTTCCTTCATCACCCATCTCTATGCACATCTTGAGGTCTTTCGCCTCCAAGGCACTGAATAAATTTTTATCAATGGTCATGTGGAATGAGGCTCCACTGTCAAGATACTAGACATATCCATCATCGATGACACCATGCATGCAATGAGGGTAAAGTCCATTTCGAACTGAGAGGCTAATGCCTCCCCTTCCGATCCTTCCAAGGGTCCCTTCTTGGACTTCTTCGATGGGAAATTAGTTGCATAATGTCCCATCTTGTGACAATTAAAGCATCTTACTTTAGACATGTCACCCTTCTTCCCTCCATTAGAATAATTCGATTTGGAATGGGAAGCCTTCCCCTTCCTTTTCCTTGCCTTACTTGCTAAGGGCAGACTTTATTCATCATCATTCTTGGATGAAGAACCATCTCATGTGCTCCTCCTGCATAAGATCTGACCACAGTCGTTCCCAATCTGGCAGTTTCTCCCTTCCATTCACAGAGTCCTAGTAGCTATTGCAACTCTTTGGAAGGCCAAGGAGAGTGAGCCTCACCATATCATCATCGGCAGTAGTTATTCCCACACTGCCAAGCTCATCTCTGTAGGTGGTGAGCTTGTTCAGATATGTGGAAATAGTATCGCCCTTTTCCATCTTGATTCTTCAAAGCTTATCCTTGAGCGCCAATTTCCTCTGGTCACTACTGTTCTGGTAGAGGTCCTTCAATGTCTGCCACATTGAAAATGGAGTATCCTTCCCATGGAGACTCGAGAAAATATGGTCTCAAACTCCCTCAAGGATGATCTGTCTCGCCTTCACCACACACTTCTTCCACTCAGCCAACTCTTGTGAATTAGTTGAAGCCAGATTTGGTATTTCTTGATTAATGAAATCCTTCAAGTGATTTTCTTCTAATACAACCTCCATTCTATCTTTCCATACTATGTAATTTGATCTACCTTCCAAGACATACTCGAGTCTCAAGCCATAGAACACCATTGGCCAACCTTGAAGTATGATATGAATTCGATTTGCCCCTGCAACCCCGAACTTCAAACTTCGGATTCTCTTCTCAGTATACTATTCATAGCTCCTTTACTATGTAGAATAATTTCTACAAACCCACCTTTGATACCATGTGGAAATTCTCTACAAATCTCGCTCTGAGACCATGTAGAAAATATGTATGTAGGTTAACCCGATAATGCAATATAAGTCAAACCAGAATACTATAACTTACTTCTACTATCAATTTGAGGAAGCTTAAAGATCGAGCTGAACAATATAACCGAAAGAAGAAGAATCAATCGCACAATACACATGAAAATACTTTGGGGAAAGCCTCAGCTCAAAAACCCCACTATCTGTATTATCATACAAGGTGGAAATACATAGATATTATACAAAGCCTTAGCTCTCACAACTAACTAGCTCTTAGTACAATCATCACAGATGCTCACAGGCAATCAAAGCTTCTCTCAAGCCTTCCTCCCTGCCCTCCAAGCTCCTATTTCCTTGCACAATTCCACTGGGATGATCTCCTTCAACCAAGTGGAAAAACTCGATTTACCAAGTGGATGATCTCCTGATCTCACACACTATCAGAATTACGCAATCCTCAAGTAATGATACCTTCTACATGCATGATTTTTCTTTATAAGAAAACACATGCAACTGATAGTACACTATCCTTGACATTTAACTCAACTGGGTCTTTCTCAGAATAGACATGCATGAGTTTCTGATGAGGGAATCTTCGGTTAACTGGAGTACACTAGTTGAGTGCATGCATGCATCAATTGATTGTTAACTCACCATTAGTCCCAACAGTTTGGAACTAATGTAAACTGTAACTTAACAGTACTGAGTTAACTAAATTACAACTCAATAGAGCTCAACCTTATTCCCTAATTAAGGATACTGCTTGCAGGACTTCAGAAAGATCTAACTTGAATTTCTCCAACTAATTAATTCAAAATGAATTAATCAATTATTTCCAAGTAGCTGTTAAGACTAAATTCGATTTTAATTCACAATTTAATTCAAGGACAAATTAAATTAGAATATTCTTGTTGCCACATTTCAACACTAACCTACCTCATTACCTATATAGAATCCTGGTCAAGATGACAGAGAAGGTACTGAGCACAATGAAAGATCACCAAGCAAGCTTATTTCACCATGGCTTGGTCAAAATTATTGTTTTGCATCAGTTGTCATAGGTCAACTTATCCTGGGAGGCATTGTTACACAGTGTTTTGTCACACCTCCTACACTTCCCTGTGACATACCCTGAAGTGCCCGAAACATGACCATAATGCAGTGTCCTCATATAGATATGTAGCTCAGATCCTCCCTAAGACATTGATTGGAAAATCCCTTGAGCTTCCCCTGAAGGAAATGGCTCTTAAACCCTGATTTGAGAATCATTGCTCTTATGAGACTAAAATCCGCGATGGTTCCTTGTTGCACTATACCAAACCCATGATGGAATCGCTTTATTTGCTCATATACCCACAATGATCCCAAAAAGGCAATTTTCCCAAAGAGGATAAGAAGATTTGTGATCTAGAAGCTCCAAGAGCGGCGAGCTGGAGGTTATTTGGCATACATGAGGTCGAATTCTCCCAACTTGGCCTCTTTGTCTTATCCCTATGAGATACCTCCTTGATATGAGGGCCTAATTATATCTTTGGAGAGGTCCAAACTCCCTTTCCCAACCTATAAATTCAGCCTCTCCCATTCCCAAAGGGTTGGTCAAGTTAGAGGTTGGGTTGGTCTATGTCTATTTGCACCCTTAAGCTAAGATTGTGCCTAGAGGCTATTCATTTGACTTGGAGAAGGAGTGCTTGGAGAGTTCTTGGGTTGGACTTGGATTACCACTCAAGGAGAGCCTATCAACATCAAGGCTTTATTTGTAAGATTCCCTTTATTTTCTAATAATATTCAATTGATGGTTCATCTTCCCAAAATGTATATGTTCATGTATCATTTAGCTTGACATTCCTTGATCAATTAAGTAGGTTGCTATTGGATTTGCTATTTGTTTTGGCATGCTTTGTTTTGTCTTGATCACTTGTGCAGGTGCATAAACACTTAGAGAAGTAGGATCAAGCCCGTGACACTAGAGGTTCAGGGTACTCAACAAAGGAAATCGAAATAGCATCAGAACGAGGTAGGCCATCTCCTTTGTTCTTCTTTTCAATTGGGCTAGAGGGATTGTCTCTGTCCGCAGAGAGGATTAACCTTGACAACAAAATGGTGACTCCATTGGGGAACCTATGATCCTTTCCTTTCAATTCTTCACCTTGTCTTTTGATGAGTTTGACCAACCGTCAATTTTTTAGCTTGTCTGCATCAGTCTGGGTTTATACCATCACTAATTACTGCCTTAGAGTGCTAATTCTGGATTGTTTCTTGGACTATTTCTATTTTTTGCCCATACTCCTCATCCATTGTGGGTTTAGCCTTAGCAGTTGCGATGGCATTGCGGTTTTTACCTTTACAGTCGCGATGAGTTTTTTTTCATTATTTGGTCACGCTAAAATCATCACTACTTTTGCTATACAAAATACTAATGCCATCGCAGGTTTGCCTATGCAAAGTAGTGATATTCGCGGGTTTGGATATATAAAGTAGCGATGATCATTGAATGTGAGAATATTTGAGGTTTCTTCCTAAGAATCCAGTGTTTCTTGGACCCTAAGGTCTTTTACCATCCTGTATGATTGGATTTGTCAATGTTTTGATTGATTTCCTTGATTAATTTGCAACATTTGTCTCGTTGGCTTCGAAGTGAAATCTAACTGAGTTCTAGGGTTTCTAGTCAATTGGTCATCACTTGCTTCTTGTTGGTGTCATTAAGACGTTTGTTTTGTTGATTGATTGAGTGTTGTTTTCTATGGAAAACATTGAAAACATCAGTTTGCATTTGTTTTAGCTTGTATTTAGAAATTTACTTTTCATAAAAATGCATTAGATTAGTTGCATTAAAAAGTTATTTTTTGAGATTCATCATTGAAAATAGATCACATTTTTCGATGGCTGAGGCTGAAAACTGTATTAGGTGCATCACATCATTCAAAAAAAAACATAATTCCTCTAAGGGCATCTTTGTAAAGTAAAACCATTTTGCTTTCAAAAAAGTTGCATTTAGGATAGTGAAAACTGGAAATCATTTTTAGTTTTGGCATTGCGTTCACTGAAATGAAAGATTAGATTTCGTTTTCACATTTTGCATTTGGAAGATGAAAGTGAAAGTTAGTGGAAGGAATTTTGCATGATGCAATGTGTTTGATGCATTATTAATTGAAATTTATTCTCGTGATTAGTCTAGCTTTCATAGAAAAAAAAATTCCTTTTCTCATATAGTTGCATCATAGGTGTTCAAGTAACATCGTTAAGGCCTTGAAATCGAAACATAATTTCAAGATCAACTTTAAAATCTATCAATTAATCTAAGGATCATTTGAAACATTATCGTTCATACTTAGTGATCTAGGCTAGAGACATGTTCCGGCATCTTTAAAACTTAGCAGTTGTTCGCTTTTGTATTAGGCAGTGCTAGCATTGACCTGTGCTCCCCATACCATCGAGTATATAAAGGGAGACCCTCATAGGTTGAAATTTTTTATCCATAAGAAGCCGAGTCTGCCACCCTGTAAACGTGATACACCAAACACAACAATCAGGGAGACTGCCTACATGTACATCAAGTCCTTGGTAACTTTATTGGCTGAGGTGTATATTGCAGTTCAGGGTTAATTGGTAATCATTTTTTCCTAGATTATCCTAAGTAGTCATTTCGATCTTTTCTGACTCCTTAAACTTGAAAAGATCATCGAATACTTGTCCTTTCAAACTCGTTAAACCAACAAAAGCAACTAGAGTCACCTTTTTCATCTTGGAAATACTCCTTAGTATATCGTAGGTTGATACTGATGGAAACATTTCCTGAGTTTACCAATCAAGAAAACCCCTCTGATGGGAATCCAAGTCCTTTTCTTTCTTTTGGAAATACTGGTGCTCCTTATATGGTAACGTGTCCCTTCGTGGATTGACCATTGGTCTACCAGTTTGTTTATTTTTGACCTCAGTGGTTCCGAGTGTCCAAACTACTTTTCAACCAAGTTCTCCTCCAACTGAACAACAGCAACCCTATAATGATCCTAAAGTTGATCCCTCAACTTCTTCGCCTATTTCTACACCTCATTCTTCCTCTTCGCCTGGTGAAAGTCTGGATTCTAGTAACCAAGAAGCTACGAAGAAGAAGAAGAGGACGAAGAAGAAGAAGAAAAATAAGCAAGGGGAAAACCAAGCAGTCATTGCTATGGATGCAACTGATGTAGAAAAATCTTCCAACCAGACCCATAAAGTAAAATTCCCTTGCATGTTATGTAAGGGTGACCGCCTTCTTCAGAATTGTCCTAGTATTCCTAAGGTCTTAGAAGTGTGGTCTTCAGGTTCACATCGACCTTTGTCACCAGTCTCTGGTTATCATGTTGGTGACAAACCCTTAACTAGTAGCAGTAAAGCTCACAGGAAAAAGGGAATAGTTAAATTTCCTTGTAAGTTGTGTGAAGGTAATCGTCCCATTCACCTTTGTCCTCTTATGGATGAAGCTTCCAAAGAGTTGGAAAACCTTACAACTTCTCAACCTCGTCTTCCAGTTGGTTATCGGAAGCTTTCCCCTGATCCTTCACTAGTTGATCTAGTGATTGATCAAAAGTCATCTTTGATCAACCCCACTTTCTCTGAAAGTGAGTCTCGTGAGTCCATTCTCAAACAACCATTGGTTGAGAATCCGGTAGACTTGACTCCATCTTCAGTTAACCATACCATTCTAGTAGAGAGTGAACCTGATACTGCTCAGGTTCTTCTGGTTTCGTCAGTTTCGAATGAACTAGAGGGAAATGCTCCTGTTCCCAAGGTGCATGAGAGCATTTATCCTGTTCCCATCATGCAAGAGTTCAACTTTCACATTCCTACGACACTCCCTCCAAGTAGTTTGGTCACTTATTTTGATTGGCGTCGATTGGCAGGATATCGCCTTCCATCTTATGTGCCTTTCCAGATTATAGTACAGGCTTACCATATGTTCATACCTAGCACAGTCATAGACGAGGGTGCATTTGTTAGTATTTTGTCCTCAACTGCTTGGCAAGATTTAGGTTCTCCTCAGCTTGTCCTCGTCACCTAGGATCTGTTAGATTTTAACAGAGGAACCAGTCAACTGTTAGGGATCCTTCGTAAGTTACCTATTACTTTGGGAGGAAAGATTGTCTATATAGACATGATGGTTGTCCAAGACCCTTTATATTTTATTCTAATGCTTGGTCGTGACTAGGTTTACATCATGGGAGCTCTTGTTTCCTCCCTCTTTCGAGTGATGTGTTTCCCACATGAAGGAAACATTGTGATCATTGATCAGCTTACATGCATTGGTCCTGAATCATCTCCCACTCAACCATCATCCCTAAATGGTTCTTATGTGCAAGAAGTATCACCCTTGCCACAAGTTATTTACGTGGCCACCTCTTCCATTCCCACATCTACTGATAATCTAGTAGGTAATGTAGTACGCCATGTACTGGGGGCATTGGAGCCCGAATTTTCCATTGGATCCCTGGACATGTATCCCTTCCAGAGTGTTATTTTCCCATATAATGAGAAAATCTTGGAAGCCATGCTCTCTTTTGATTTGTGATCAAGGGATATGGAGGATAGTTCCTTGTCTTGTGTCATGCTCATTAAAAAATGAAACAAGGGATGGAGTAGAGTTCCTTGTCTTGTGTCAATCTCCTTAAAAAATGAAACAAAGGATATGAGGATAGTTCTTTTACTATGCCAAGCACGTTAAAAAATGAAATAGGTTATGAGAATGATTATTTTCCTGTGTCAAGCTCATTAAAAAGTGAAACAAATCCCCTTCCAATTTGAGCCTTTGATTAGATCTCGTAAAATCCCAGTCGAGTCTTTCACTTGATCTCATAAGTGAACCTTCATTCCATCTACCTGTTAGTAACCAGTAGCCTACTTAGGTGAATGAAATGAAGCTTGGGGGGCATGTACCTCGAATTGAATCATTATGTTGGGGGCATGAAAACTTATCTCAAGCATAGTTTATCTTTGTTTCAAGCTTGTGTAAAAATGAAACCAAATCAAAGTGTAGTTTTTTCTCATGTTTCAAGCTTTTGTAAAAATGAAACCATGCCCATTTTACATCTCGTGATTGCCATTTTTTTATTAGCTAATTTTTTCCAGACGAGCCTTGGTTCTTTCATTCCATTGTCACCATCTCTTTGGCCGATCATATGCTTTCACTTGGTTGTTTTACCTGTGCCTAAGGTACATATGCGATGAGTGGTGTTATTAGCTAGCCTCTTGACCTTTACATGTTTTGAGCAGTTCCATCATTACCGAAACCAATTGCTATCCTTTTATACCACTCGTTCCTCCAGGAAGAGTCATCTCTCAACTCTTTTCTGACTCTCGAAAAATGAAAAGATCGTCGAGTACTTGTCATTTCAAACTCATTAAATTAAATGAATTGACATCATCTCAGTATACATTTACCCCTTTTTTTTAGCTGAGATTGACTATTTACGAAAAAGGTACACCTTGATCGACATGGTCAAGAGGTTCTCTTATATATTGTTTTCTACCTTTTCAAATTCAAGGGACAAATTACGAAAAGGGACATGATGGAGTTTTCTTTTTCGTCTCTTTTTCAAACTCTCTAAATATGAAAAAGATATCGATTTATTCTTATGTCAGACTCGTTAAAACTTTACGACGAAAGAGTCGTCACCATGATGAGACAGAGTTTCTCCTTCCTAGGAATCGTAAAACTTACTAGGATGGATTCATCCAAAGGATGAACTTATATGACAAGAATATGGTATCCTCTTCAAGCTTGTGTAAAAATAAAGAGGTACTCACTAAAAAGAGTGGGGGGGGAAATGAAGATGAAACATCCTTTGTATAGGAAGCAGGTCGCTCTTTAACATGACACTCTTTTGTTCTTGTGTCGGGTTTGGGATATCCTCACTCAATCACTTTTCCTCCCGGGTTTGGGTGATCCATTTTTGCCTCTCATCTGATTATTTTATTTCATCATTATGACCCTTGGTCCTATGTTGAATCTAATGCTGCCACACTATGGAGTCGTGTCGCCAATATGTTCAAGAGAAGTCCAATCTGCAATTTATTACCTATACATTGTTTAGCTCTTTATTACAGTCTTGAAAATTATTCCACGTTATTCCTTGTTTCGTGTCGATGATGGGGGATTCATCATTGCCCTCCTTCGACGAGTCATTTCCTGTCGACTTGAGCGCATTATCTAGGAAGATGACTTAGAAACTATCTTTCAGTACCTTAGAGCTTGCATGCCTTAATGGAAAATTCTTCGCATCCGAAAAAAAAAATTCACTATTGACCTTCGATCAGGTGATTCCACGAGTGTTCAACTTCAGCTTCATTATCACATTCAGGGATTATATTGTCATACCTTGAGAGCCATTGACATTATGGGTGGTTCCTCTCGTGCTTGTTAACGGTCCACATCAATGGCCGGTAACAGGTGGTTTTCTAGTATGTTCGACTACGACATGTTCATTCACATGTTAGAATTCATACTTTAATCGGGTTGGGATGGAGCACAAGACCCTGAGTTTTTTCTGGTATGATTTAGGCTGCGTGAATTTATGTGTTATTCATGATTGTACACATGTTTCTGCTATACGGATGGTTGTGACCATACCGTGTGACTTTATATGTATGATGATGATCCTTCTATATCGGATGGTTGCGTATATGCCTTGGATATTATATTTACAGATGATCCTTCTATATTGGATGGCTGCACCCATGCCATGGATCCTTTCATATAGTCCTTACTATCCGGATGTCTACGTCCATACCATGGATTCATGTTTTGACATCATATATGTATATGCATATGCATCCTTGATTTGCAGGTCTCCTGACAGTGTTTTTTCTCGTCCTTGCAAAAGCTCATAAAGCAAATTAGCCATCACTCCCTATTATGTCTTCATGCTTTAGGGGGCATATGTCACACAGTTTTTTTTCACACTTCCTGCACTTCCCGGTGACATACCTCGGATTGCCCGAAACATGACCATAATGCAAAGTACTCACTCAGATATGTAGCTTAGATCCTCCCTAAGACATTGATTGGAAAATGCCTTGAGCTTCCCCTGAAGGAAATGGATCTTAAACCCTAATTTGAGAATCATCGCTCTTATGAGGATAAAAAACATGATGGTCACATGTTGCATTATACCAGACCGACGATGGCATCGCTCTATTTTCTCATATACCTGTGATGATCCCAAAAAGGAAATTTTCCCAAAGAGGATGAGAAGCTTCATAATCTAGAAGCTTCAAGAGCAACGAGCTGGAGGTTGTTCGGCATAGATGAGGTCGAATTCTCCCAACTTGGCCTCTTTGTCTTATCCCTATGAGATACATCCTTGAGATGAGGGCCTAATCCTATCTTTGGAGAGGTCCTAACTCCCTTTCCCAGCCTATAAATTTAGCCTCTCCCATTCCAAAAGGGTTGGTCAGGTTAGAGGCTAGGTTGGTCTATGTCTATTTGCACCCTTACACTAAGATTGTGCCTAGAGGCTATTCATTTGACTTGGAGAACGAGTTATTCGAGATTTCTTGGATTTGAAATGGATTACCACTTAAGGAGAGCCTATCAACATCAAGGCTTTGGTTGTAAGCTTCCCTTTATTTTCTAATAATATACAACTACTGGTTCATCTTCCCAAAATATATATGTTCATGTATCATTTAGCTTGACATTCCTTGATCAGTTAAGTAGGTTCATATTGGATTTTCTATTTGTTTTGGCATGATTTGTTGTGTCTTGATCGCTTGTGTAGGTGCATAAACATTGAGAGAAGCAGGAATAAGCCCATGACACTAGCGATTCAGGGTCCTAAACAAAGGAAATCGGAATAACATTAGAACACAGTAGGCCATCTCCTTCGTTCTTATTTTCAATTGTAACCTACGAAGATGTCTAGTTGATTGTCACTTCAGTTGCTAGACCCACTCATTGGGATAGAGGGATTGTCTCTGTCTGCATAGAGGATTAACCTTGACAACAAGAATTCATGCAGTCAGCTTCTCTTTTGCCTACTACTAGTCAACCTAGCAGTCAAAGTTCACCATTGGAAAGATTACCAACACCTCAAGAACTTGGCTCTCTAAGAAAACAAGTGACAAGGACACCTAGGGAAAAGGTGACAAAAACATATAGCAGAGGTAAGAGGCTTGTGTTTTCTGCTGACAGTGAAGAAAGAGTTCAGCCTCCTATTGTTGGACAAGAAGCATCAAGACATCATCATGATGCACCTTTGCATCATGATACTCACATGGCAGACCTAGAAGGGCATGAGAAAGGCAAGTCACCTGAGAAAATAATCCAAGAGAAAGAGGTAGAAATCATAGAACTTAAGGATGACTTAGCAAAATCAAACTTCGTGATTGGATTCTTACAGCAGGAGAACATGCAACTTAAGGTAAATTAGTTTTTGCTTTCTAAACCTAGGTTTGATTTGGTGGCAGATGATGATAAAGGTAAGAATGTGATAGATGTTGAGAAACTTGAATATAAGGAGCCTCAGATCAAGCCAAGGATTCCAAAGACCAGAGGACTGAAAAAGAAACAAAGCACTAGGGAGTGAGCCATCTCCTCCACTAGGTCAACAAGATATTGAAAACACCATTGCAACTGAGATTGAAAAAGATAAAGAGCTGGGGCTTGGAAGGGTTAATGAGAACTTGTAGAAGCTCCCCAAGAAGACAAACAGGGACATAATGCTTCAGAGAAACATGGCAGGTCATTACTTCACTAGAAATCAGATTTGCAAAATTAGGGTTAGGAGCATGAAGAGGAAGCTAAAGAAAACCCTAAAGAAGCTTAAAAAGAGAGATAACCTTGACCTACTTGCTATTGCATCATTGATTGTTTAACTCGTCATTCAGGGGGGAAAAGGATCAATTTGAAGAAATTTTGGCAAATTTTGGTGATTTTGGGTATTTTTTGCATTTTTGACAGTCGTGGTGCACAGAAGCGTAACGAGCTCACGTTGAACTTCTTTTAGGGACCTCCAAATGATGGATTTTTTGCATGGTTAGATATATATTAGAAATTAAATTGCATACATGGACTTGGTTTTCCAAGTCAGCCTTTGAAAAAAAAAAAAAAAAAAAAAAAAACATGTTTCTACCTCCTTTTTCAGCCCCTCGCTGTGATTCTGGAGAAGTCTTGGGAAAATCAATTTTTGGAAGCCTTGGAGAAGTGTTTTTGCATGCTTGAAGGTTCAAGAACGTAGTAGACATCTTAACATTTCTCCAGCATCTTTCATATCAGTATTTAGATCAGGGAAAGTCCCTCAAAAGGCCTCCACAAGTCACACGATGCGTTTCTGATTCAAACGCTGCACTTTTGAGAAAATTTGTTGTGCTTTTGCGAGAAGGTCATTTTCTTGGTTTTTTCAGTCAAACTCGAATTTCCATAATGTAATTTGTCTTATATGGTTTTTACATGATGTAATTAAATGTAATTATGCTTGCTAAGGTGAAAATAGTGTAGATTTATGCTTATTAATGCTTATAAAGTCAAAGTGAATCAGTTTTGGGCCAACTTGGGAGTTGGTTTTTAACCTCCCTAGTCTTAGGTATGGTTGGAGATATTCTTGTAAACAATTCCTATGATGGTGGATTCAGCCCTTGAGAGGGGGAAACTAGCCTTTGGTCTATATGTAGCCTAATCTAAGTATTAGAGAGGGTTGGATGCTTGATAGTCATAGCTTGGAGCTAGTGTACACTTTTTTGCAGTAATACAACAGGCAATTGTAACTATTATCTTGGGATTCTTATGGTATGCTTTATTGACAGTGTTTTTCTTCATTTATCATCAAATTTAATATTTACTTTTCCTTACTACCATATCTATGCTTTCTTGTTATTATCTCATAGTTGTTTAAGTAGAATTCATCAGTTATATGCTATGTTTTGATGAGATTTTCATGCTAGTGTTCTACTTCTTTTGATGAGTGAATTCATGGTTAAATGCTCATTATGATCCTCTATCTATTCATCCCTATACCAAAATGACAACCTATTTCTATCACTGAGCATACCTACCTTTCCCCATTATATACCTGTAATTGATCATTTGAAACCCTAGCCTAGTTCCTAGACCTATGAGCTTCATCCAGCAGACCCTAAAATCAAAACCAAGTGAGCTTAATATCTAGCCTAACATCTAATTTCCTCTCCAGTCACTTCATTAGTTGTGAAATTCTTGAGAGAGCCCTCTCTGATTTGGTAGGGCTAGCTACCAAATCTAAGGATTGGTTTGAGGTTACCAGCATTGGTCTCCTTTCTCATCCTTAGGACACTTAGGAGTGCTAATAGAGGCTACATTCCTCTAAATTGTGTTACAATGATGCTCAAGGGCCTTTTTTTATTGAACAAGGGAAAACCACAAACAACCAAAACCCTAACCCTGGGAGATATAACACCAAGAGTTTATGGGCCCCGTTGGGGTTAGTTGGGCAACCAACTTCTTGGGGTTGTAACTTGGGCATATTATCTATGTTTGGCATGTACGATACTATAATATTTTTTCTTATGGCAATGGGCCTGCTATGGACCTCAAAAAAACATTATTTAGGGGGTCAAAACTGCTCTGGAAGTTTAGGACCCGAAAAAACTACTAAAATTAGTAAATGTTGTTATAAACAAGGAAACTGATGAAACTAACTAGATGTCTAGGTGGAATAGGTGGGTGGCCACCAATATCCACCTCAACCATATTTCTTCTCCAGGTCACTAAAAAACTCTCTACAACTTGTCATGTGGAACGACGTACCTGAGTCCAAGTACCACATGCTCCCCATCACTGTGCTAGTCATACATACGATAAGGGTGAATCCAAACTCGAACTATGAAGCCAAGGCTTCACCTGCTTCTCCTCCTGAGTTCTTCTTGCTCTACTTTTTGTGTGGAAACTTTGTAGCGTAATGCTTGAATTCATTACAATTTGAGATTTCTTCCATTTTCCCTTCTTTCCCTTTCCAACCAATGCAAATTTTTCTTCATCCTCGCCCTTGGATGAAGTCCCATCTCTAGTATTCTGCCTTATTTCCTCATGTTCCAAATTGGACCATAAGCATTCCCAATTTGATAGTTTCTCCCTCCCATTCACCGAATCTTGGTAGCTATGCCAGCTCTTAGGAAGGCCTAGAAGGGCTAGGCTTACCAAGTCATCTTCTGCAACATTAACACCAACCCCACCAAGTTAATCACAAACTTGTGTGAACCTGTTGAGATACTGCATAATAGTGTCATTCTTTTGCATGTTGATATTTCGAAGTTTATCATTGAGCTCCAATTTCCTGTGGTCGCTACTATTCTCGAACAAATCTACCAGTTCTTTCCACATTGCGAAAGGAGTTTCTTTCCTATGGATATTTAATACAATGTAGTATCACACTCCCTCTAAGATTATTCTCCTCATCTTAGCTACATCTTTCTTCCACTTAGCAATATTCTAGGCATCAGATACTTGTGGTTTTGCAATGTTTGTCTTGACATATTCTAGTAATCCTTTGTCATCTAGTATTGCCTCCATGTGATCCTTCCATGCAGTGAAAATAGAGCTGCCTTCCAAGGCATACTCTGGCCTCAGCCCGTTAAATGTCATCTTCCCAAATCTATAGATATCCTGCTACATTGAACTGAAAAATTGATCCTCCTATGAAACAACTTCGAAATTCTTATTCTAATATGAATCCTACTCTAATACCATGTAGAAATTATGGTGTATAGTTTCAACTGCTCATGAAATTTTAATCAAAATCACAAGACACAAACCTTCTCTACTGCTCTGTGGAATCCAATTCAAAATTTAGAACATTAATCACAAACATGAAATGAGAAATAACACACATGCACATAGTATCTTTCCATAGGAAAGCAATATGTTAAAAACCCCTATGCCTTCTTGCATTAATCCGATGAATAGAGATGTATTACAATTGCTAGCTCAATCTGAGCTCAACCAGCAAGAAATAACTTCTCTCTCTATTCACTGAGAAGTTCTGAACTAGACTTAATCAATTTCTGCCTCTTCTTGAGCCCTTATTTCCTTGCACAATTCTTGAGGCAATAATGCCCCTTTTATTTAGTAATCTCCTCCAAAATGATTGCATAATTCCCAAGGTTGATCATTTGACTACATGCAACACATGTACATGTAAGACTAGTCTAGAACTTATGTTACATTGCCTTGGAATCTCCATCACAATTGGGGAAACTCAAATTCTGTCCAAGAACTAGCTATTTTGTGTTGATTGATTAGTTAACTGGATGATCACTGAGTTAGAATGAAGTCTTACTACACAATTGTCCTTCCACTAGTTCCTCCAATAGTTATAACTAGTTTAACTTAAAACAACTTGAAATAACTAACCTTGATTGCTACAAATTAGTAATCACACATGCTTAACTGAACTCCAACTCCTCTAACTCGAACTTATTGATCTAATTGAGTGACAAGATCCATGTCACACAAGTTAATAGCATCCAAATTGTCTACTAATGTGGAAATTTCGAATTTTCTCAATTTGACCAAGGCAAAATCAAATTGAGGCTTTCTTGCTACATTTTTCAATATACACTCTTAGATAGATTGTGAATTGGTAGATGTCTATAATCCCTTGCTCCCTATCGAAAAATAAAAGACTAGTGCAATCCCTGGCTCCCTATCCAAAAGTAAAAGACTAGTTTAAACCTTATTCCCTTTTCCCGCTTTCTAAATTGGTGAATTAAACTAGATTTTTACTTTTGAATAAGGAGCAAGGGATTACACTTATCTTTTACTTTTAGATAGGGAGCAAGGAATTATAAACCTCTACCAATTCACAATTTATCTAAAGGTGTAAAATTATTTTCTCCTAAAATCCTAAATGACTTATGAAATAACTAATACAATCCCTAGCTCCCTATCCAAAATTAAAATACTAGTTTAAATTTTATCCCCTTTTCCCACTTTCTAAATTGGTAAATTATCTACCAAATAAAAACTAGATTTTTAACTTTCCAAATAATTGAAATATTATATACTCCTTTTCCTAGATACCTTACCCAATCTTCTACTAAAATTAAAACATACATTTTTCTATGTCATTCTAGTTTTATCAAATATCTCCAAAATATATTTTTTATTTTTACTACCCATTAAAATATAAAAGAAACAAATTTATTATCTTATTATTATCATAAAACATCTATTTAAATTCAAATTTACTTTTATATCTATTTAACCCAAAAAAATGAGATTACAAAAAAAAATCTAAAAGTAAGGTAGAATTGGCAAAAATTCATTAGCTTACCTTTCCCTGAAGTCATCAATTTACCCTAGAAAACAAAATCATTACAAAGGTACAAACGTGCATGCCTTCAGAGTTAGATATAGGAGTAATCGTCTTCAATGTTGCCCCCTGAGTGCATGCACCTTTCTTAATCAAGTTGTTCAGTGTTGTTTCTATGCCATGACCCTTCAATCAATTCCTAGGGCTCCTATGTCCCACTTGGGCCATGTTGTATGTACAAAAGGAAATCAAAATGATAATAAGATTTTGCCGAACTTG
>APFE031038694.1:38758-68958 GCA_000404065.3 Pinus taeda
ATTGGATATGTAGAATTGAAAGTAATTATTAATATATAATGGGTATTAATACATTTTATTAATGTAATGGGTATTTAATTTATATTATTTAAAATAAATATTTATATAATAATTTAATCGGTAAAATTTATTTATGTAATGATTAAGACAAAAATTATCCTAACCTCCACTGACTTCCAAATTATACATGTGAATGTAAATGATTTGCCCCCCACAATGGTAGTGGTGTAGAACCATCATAACCCTTAAGTGGGGCCAAGTGGCCTCACGCCCCTCCAATTAAAAAGCCACAAAATATTGTCTCAAATGGTTACTAATATCTAAAGTGATTCTTCTAGAAGTATGCTCAATTCCATTGTGTAAATGTTCTTACTATTAGACCCAATATATTGAGGGGTTCATAAGATATTTTTATTCCACTTCTAATCATTATTAGTTGTTCTTTATATGTAGCATTACGAGGAGTCTTTAAAACTTATTTGAATAAAGTTTTGGAGTGATAATAGAGCTTTTATTATTATAATTATAGCATATTATAATTGGGTAAGGTCCGAAAATCATAGAAATCCAAGGACACTAGTGGTGGGCTCCACCAAGTGGTGGGCTCCTCCATCTCTATTAGCAAAACTTCCAACACCTTAATCAAAAACATTTTTTATATATTTATATTAATAATGCATAACAAAAAAAAATATGTATATGAGAAAAATATGTATATTTATATATTTATCCCAAGGAATATGAGAAAAATATGTATATGAGAAATATGTTAGTAGGTTTAGAACTTCATTATATAAGGTCATAATATACCATTGTTTCAAGTAATTTTTTTGTGTATTTAAATGATAATTGACATTGAGTATCCAAAGATTTGTAATTGGGTTACATTAAGCTTTTGTGTTAGTTTTAAAATTAGCCTTAAAACCATTATTTCACATAAATTATCAATTGCTTACCTAAATAAAGCTTTAAAAGTAATATAGTGATATGAAAATAGGAATAGTGTGCCTCTTGAACTTCCCAATGAAGGTACCCTTGTGAAACACCATCCAAAAACCATAGGGAATACTTTTATTTATTTCAACTTCACCTTCCCTATGAGGGATAGTTTTTTCCTACACATATGGATATGCATTTAAAATATTTATGGCCTAAATAGCACATTTGAGAGGAAGTTCCACTTCGTCTTCAAACAGCTTTAGGTTTCTACCAAGCCATACTCCTTGGGCTATGTTGAGAGGTAGTGCTTTAATTATACAAGTTTCCTTTCCAATGCACCATGTTATAAAGGCATCTTTGAGTTTTCCTCATGCCTAGAATTTCCCAATCCCTCTTAAATTTTCCATCTCTTTTTGTACCTTCTTTGAATATGGACATTCCAACATGAGGTGAACAACAGTTTCTTCCACTCGATGACATTGACAGTACAATCTTGACCCTATAAAATTATTCTTCTGGATAACATCTCAAGTGGGATCTTTATTTCCATATAGTTGTCCATCATCAAATCTACTAGTCTTCTCTTCCTTCTTCCACTAGTGCTTTATGGCCTCATCTAAGAATGTATTCTCTAACTAAATTTGAAGACCATATCACATGGTCCTCTTCTTCCTTAAGTCTAAAATTGTTGTATATTAAGAGTTCTATGTACCTTTTCCAATCCTCTACATAGTTTGGCCCTAATCCAATTTATTCCCAAGTTAACCACTATTGGTCCTAGGTTGTTGATTTGTAAACTATTGTGGATATTTCACAGGACAATTTGTCGCAATAATCTAATAAAAAATAGACTGAAATATGAAATCTATATTATAAAGGTTAATTTTTGTTAGATTTCTGGATTTATTAATCATTGTTTTTTTCTTATGCATGCAATAGATAAATGAAAAAAAATAAGAGAAAACAATGAAATGTAAACACTCACACACAACAATAAACACCAAGATATGTTATGGGAAACCCTTTACGAAGAAAACACAATTGGAAGGTGAGGCTACTCTGCTCTCTTTTTTCTAGAATGGAAATGATGAAAATACAAAGGATAAGGCACTTTCCATGGAATTTCTTGAGACTTGTGACTTGTGGGCCACTAAAAAATACAAGCCCCCTCTATTCTACTCTCTCTCCATCCACACTCAACTATTCTGCTCTACTATGGAAACAAAATGTAAAAAAATAGAATGGAACCCATTTTTCTCCTATCGTCCTAGTTATAGCATATCCCAATAGCTAAATAGAGGTTAAATTTGACCCATTCTTCACCAACACCACATGTCTAGCCCCCTCTCTCAGAGTAGTCGAGTTTAACATGGAATCCTCTTGAATTATGGTGGTTAATCATGATAGGTTATGATTTAGATTGTATTTATATTGTTTTTCATCCATCTCTATGATTTCAGAGTGGAAAACGTGGAGGAATTAGCTCAGTACCAACGAGACCTAGTTTGGAAAATTAGGCTTTTAAACCTTATGGGATCATTTTGAGGCATTAAATGACATTTTTTCCACTTTAGTGTGCACCTCCTTATCATATTATACATATATAAACCTTCCCAACGACATAAGAATCGCCTCAATCAGAGTTCGTATGCAAAAGTTATGTCACTCAAAATTTCACCTTCCTATTTTCACCACCATAATTCGAGACGAAGCCACGTCATCCCCCATTGCTCTAGGAAAAGGGGCTAGCCATGTGATCATAATGAAGAAGGATCTAGAAGAGTCCATATTGTAACTTTGGTTAAGAGTTGAGGGGTTAAAACCTAACCACTAGTAGGCTATTGGGTTGTGTTATAACTAGGCCATTAGGAGGAAATGGGGTTCCATTTTTTTAAGTGCATTTGTTCCATAGATGAGTAGAGAAGCGGCGAGGGATAGAGAGAGAGTACACAATGAGTATTTGTGCACCATAGTATCCCATAGGCCATAGGCCTTACTTGTTTTTACTCGCATCAATTTTAAATTCAAAGAAAGAGAGTAGAGTGGCCTCACCTTCTAGTTGGGTTTTCCCTAAAAGTGTTTCCCAAGATATATCTTGTGTCAAATGTGGTTTAAGATTTTTTATTTCTTTGTTCTCTATTTTTTGCATAAATTTTAATTTGCATGCATACGCAATAAATAGTAATTTATAGATTGATAAATTTAAAGAGGAATAAACCCTGATAGTGTAGATTTTTATGTCTTTAAGTATAGTTTTTTCAAATATATTATGACGAATTGTCCAGTTGAATATCCACGTCAATTTACAGATCATATTGGTATCAGAGTAGGTTTTTTTAGGTATATAGTGGAGATGTGTGGGCAATCTAGAATGGTTAAGCCAAAAGTCATAAAACCCCAGTCATGGTCGACGAATATGTGACTAACCGTCATGATCCTATAGAGGTGAGGTTTTCACGGTTGGAAGCACAAGTTGCAAATATAAGTCATAATATGAGTCTCTTCATGTTAACCCTGAGCAATAAGCTTGGGTTATTCGAAGAATATGGGAGTTATAATGCATAGTACCAATCAAATAGGAGAATAAGAGATCAGGAAGAAAAAAAGAATGAGTTGAAGAAAGGACCTAAAAGAGATTAACCTAGTTTGGGTGTCATGAAACATTCACAGTCCCTGTTCAAAATGGAAGCAAAGGTCGATATCAAGCAATACCAAGGTGAGATCAATGTTCTAAAGCTAAATCACAGCTAGTTCTAGCAATTAGAATTTTATTCTAGGTTATATCATATAGAGGAAGAACATAAGATTTAGTTTGTGTGGTTCAAGTTAGAGGTCCATGCCTTGACCTGGTGGGAAATTCGTATGGAGATCTTGAGGCTAAAGGGATATCCTCCAATGACCATGTGGGAGGACTTTAAAGCACTCATAAAGTCATAGTTTTACCTTATCAGTTATGTAGAGGACTGGTGGATCTGGTGGCACTACTTCAAGCAAAAGCAAGGGCGAAATTTAGCAGATTACACCACAGAGTTTCAAAATATGGCCATAATGATGGGTACTTCCCCAAAGAACACATATGTACTCCTCAAGTATCTAGGGGGTCTACAAACCATCAACGAAATCATGTGATGTTTTTTAATCCCATATTGATGGACGAGGCTTGTGTACAAGCTTAGTAAGTGGATAACATAGGCCAGAGGAAAGGGAAATCAAGTGGATTGAAGCAAAAGCAGCACTTGGATGCTTCTAAGGAGGGGAATAAGAAGTGGGAAGGGGGGGAGATAAAAAGACAATAGCCACAACACACAAATGTAAGGACCCCAACAACCACTACAACCATTGTAATATTGATGGTCATATAAGAGAGAAGTGTTTAAAGTTGCATCCAAAGCTTAACCCGAAGAACAAAAAGAAAGATAATAAAAAGAATATTCTCATGGCCACTGATTAGACCAACCATATTTAAATTAGCTTAGACATGGATGAAAATATCATATGTACATCAATGAAAAGGACGTGAATTTGAGTAACCTTTAGCAATGGGAAGAGAAAGAGATGACCAAACTCTTCCACATAAAGATATAATTCAAGAAGACAAAGATTAATGCTTTATTTGGCTCAGGATCGTAGACGAATATCATTGTAGCAAAGCTAGCCAACAAATTGGGATTGGAAGTTCATGATAATCCAAGCCCATATCCATTGGGATGGGTAAATAAGGATGCAAAGTTAAAGGTAACAAAATAGCACAAAATTAGTTTTGTTATTAGTGTTGATTTTATTGATGAAGTAAAACTAGATGTAGCTCCACTTGGTGTATGTGAAATGGAGTTTGGAAGTCCCTACATGTACATGTGAGATGCAATGTTCATGCAAAGAGTCAACTAATATTGACTCATCTAGGATGGAAAATTGTTCACCATCAACGCACACAAAGGCAAGTCAAAATTTTCGTTCGTAAGTTCCAACCAAGCCAAGAAACTAAACAGTTCTAGAAAGAAATTTATTATATTGTTTTTAAGAGAGAATTAGTCTATATAAGAGTCAATAAGAGCAAATGCATCCATACAAGTGTGTACTAAGAAATCAAAACAACAACTAGAAGAGTTGTTACAAGCATACAAGGATGTTTTTCGAGAGCCTAAAGGGTTACCACTCAAGAGGGAAGTGGAGCACGAGATATAGCTATTGTTGGACTCCCCATTTCCAAACATTAGGTTGTATATGTAGATTGTTATAGAAGCAAGTGATGTGAAGAAACAATTGCAGCAGCTACCAAAACCAGGTGTCATTCCACATAGTACATCACCATGTGGGTCACCCATCATCGTTATCCCGAAGATGAATGGGACTTGGAAAATGTGTATAGATTAAATAGAATTGAAACAAATCATGCCAAAGAACAGGTACCCCCTACCCAGAATAGATGATATGTTGGATCAATTGCAGCAACCCAAATACTTCACCAAGATGGACTTAAAGTTTTAATATCACTAGGTTCTAGTTAGAGAAGAAGATACCTAGAATATCACCTTAAAAACTAGGCAAGGCTTGTATGGTTGGTTAGTCATGTCATTTTGCCTATGTAATGCACCAATTAATACATTTATGAGGTTAATTTATGATATATTTCACCCTTTTATAGATTCATTTGTTATTGTCTATTTGGATGATATAATGGTATATAGTGCTACCTAAGAGCAGGACATATCATATTTAATGTAGGTGTTGGAGACATTAAAAAGAACCAACTGCTAGCAAATGTCAAGAAGTGTGAGTTTTCATAATAGTCTCTGGTGTATCTGGGGTACATGATAGGTGGAGGAGAGCTAAAAATAGATCTTGCCAAGATGGAGACCATCATGAAATGATTGGTAACTACTAATGTTTCTGAGGTTATGGGTTTCATTGGGGCAACATGTTGTTTGAGGAAATTCATAACCTCATTTTCAGCAATAGCAACACCACTTCACACCATAATACTGTAACAGCCCTGAGTTAAAAGTTCATGTAATAAAGTTAATAAAGGAAAAATAAGACCAATTTAATGGGACACTTATTCCAAGTTGAATGTTTGGAAAAACATCCTAGTGGGTGTTCAATTGGTTTATTATGTCTAAAGAAATTGGCAAAGGCATTGAAAAGGCAAAGAGACATTAATTGCCATTTTAATTATAAAAATAAAGGAAAATAGGAGAGAAGGAAGGCGCAAGGTCACAAGATGCATGTGAGGAGGAAATTGAAGGAAAATAATGGAAATTTAAGAAAATGGAGGCTTCATTGATAAAAAGGATTATGAGGATCAATTCATGACTTATGTCAATTTAACCTTTTGTTAGTTTTAGCTTGGAATTATCTCTTTCTATTCTCTCTCTCTCATACTCGTTCACACTTAGAGAATTCTTAGAGAGCTCTAGCATTGGAGAAAGGAAGGCAAAGGAAGGACAAAAAATCAAAGGGAAGCAAAGATCAAGCAAGGAAGAGTTGGATCAAGCGGCTACAACGGGATTACTTGCAGGTATTGAGTTGCATGTATGATTTCCTTGCTAGTTTTAGCATGCATGTGTATATTTGGTTCTCTTGCTATCATTGGCATGGGTTTTTCCAAGTGTCATAGTGGTTTCAACCTTGCCTTTCCATTTTCGAATAGTCATGGTGTCATGGGGTTCTTTCATTTGGTTGAGCTATATTATCGGATAGTTTTGGAAACTAGTGAGGTGGTCTCAGGAAAATTCCCAAGGGCCTAGGAATCCCTTGACCATTAATGGCGAGATACACGGTAGAGCCTGAGGGTGGAGACCGGAAAATTCCTAAAGGTATTGGTGAAGAAATCTGGTGGCATCCATGCTTGTTTAGGCCTACTGTTCCCTTGACCGGTTTTGGCGGGATTGTGGTAAAGCCTGGTAGTGTATATTTCTTTGTTTGGGCCTAGGAATCCCTTGACCTGTGTGGTAAAGCATATTTGCATAGGTGAGGCTTTCAGGCCTAGAAATACCTTAATTGGTAATGGTGGGATACACTTTAAAGCTTGAGGAAGCCCTGGTTGTTTTGTTGTGAGTCCCACATTCATGCTTAGAATATGGCACAAGGGTGATTGGCTGAAAGAAATATTTGGTTCAACATAATCTATGGTCAGATGGTACATGGAAGTACCTGACTTGGTTGTCTTTTGTATAGCTTAATAAGAGTTATTTTCCTCTTATATTTCATTAGTATTTATATTTGTTATTATGTGGCTTTGATGGTTGTTCTATCATTGTTATTATTATGGTTATATGTTAGTTATAAGCATGGTTTTATGATAGGCTTTAGTTATGGCTCTCATCATGTTTGATTAGTAATTGAATGGTTAATTAATGCATGAACTAATAGATTTTATTGTAGCTATTATGAGAGGGAATCAAACCTTCTTGATGATTTTCAGATAAGTATGAGACCCCTATGTTCATATATGCATTTATAACCTGTAGATTACACGTTCAAAATGTGTTTGATGAAATGCATGTCATGGTCAAGACCTGTTAGGTCGGGTTCTTGTATAAGTTTTTTCATTGATGGATTTTTCCTTGTGTAATTCATCATTCTAGAAAGTTCTATCAAGTTCTGGGTAGAGATATAGATCCTAGCCCTGAAAAAGTGGCTCATATCTTGGGGTCGCAGGCACAAAACTGAGTAAATTAGACAATAATAACTGGGAGGTAGGGTTATCCATGTGGCTGGAGGCTTACAATCATTGGCTTGCCTTTTTATGCATGTGACTAGCAACCTAGATCAGTGAAAAACGAAGTTAACTCGGGGTTATGGCACCTAGAGTGGTTGGTTGGCTCTTGGGGGTTTTATAGCTCCTAAGGATGGTCAGTAAAGTTTTGTTTGGATGATTCCACTTCCTTAATTGTACCTAGGAGGTTGAGTCATATCATAGCAACTCTTAGTCACATATTTACCCCGGTGGACTGGTTAACTCGGGTAAGTGTGGGAGGAGGGTGTTATAGAGTAGTATCCGAGCAGGTTGCACTCTCTTTGGGTGATATCTAATATCACATAATGGTATCAAAGCATGGTTCAATACTTGGACTGGATGGGCATGGTGTGTTTGTCATGAATGCATGTTGCTTGTATATGTATTTATTATGCATGTAAGTGTTTATATCTTTGTTATGCATGCATTTTTATGGTCATGGTTGTCGTGCATGAGGTCATGGTATGCAGTTGTTATTGTCATGCATGATGTTGATATATTGTTATGATCATGATTATACATGTATTGCGCTAACTGATTGGTCATGCATATGAGATATCCTCCCCTGAACTCTATTAAGGTATGTTGGGTATGTTTATGTTTAGTTTATCTGACATGATATGCTTGCAGGAAGTAGAAGATGGAAGATGACTAGAAAAATGGTGGATTAAATCTCACAGAGACTCTCCTTACAGATCAGATGAACAACATGGTGATGGGTACTCTCTTGACATAACAAAAACTTTGAGAAGTTTGAAGGCAGAAATAAGAAGTTGCAAAAAAAATAATGATATAATCGTTCAGTCACAAGAGAGACTTGCCAAGGCATAAGAGAAACAAGCAGAGGTCAATGCAGTTATCCTTCAAAGTTTTCCAGACTTGTAATGACATGACCACTTAGGATCAGTCATGGAGAGGAGGACAAGAATAATGGAGCATATGGTAGCAAGTCTCATGGTTGGCATAGGTCGGATAGGGATGTGTTGTAGAGAATGCAACACTCTCCAAAATTTTGCCTCACATCCAAATTTCATAGCCTTCCTTGGTTTTTCCTTTGATGGTTGCAAACACTTGAGATCACCCCATGAGCTCTTGTGAAGTCTTTTCACCCCTTTTCTTGTTTGACTAGTGGTCATCTTTTGGCATATTGATTGCTTTATCATGCTTGCAATCTTGTTCTAGTGAGTTTGAAGGTTTGTCTTTATGTGTTTGGGTTGTCTTCGCTATGTAAACATCTGTCATACTCACACACAAAGTTGTAAGCATTGTCGCGCAAGTGTCGTCACGGTCGTCCGAAGGTCTATCTCAAGTGTTGCACTTGTCACTTTTAGCTCTAAGACAGACTCACCGAGGGCATATTTTGTCTGTTGTACTAGTGCTTTGTTTTGTCTCATCTTCGATATATGCTAAGTGTATGATCACAATGTCAAGTCTGCAAAAGTTCACTTGCTTTCAACTCTTAGCTATTTCCTTGAAAATTTGTCCAACCGGATGACCCTCTTTCACCAAACCCCAACTAAGCTACACTACGCAGTCACAACCCTCAGTGACCTTTCTCTGCTTCCCGAAACTATGCAGTGCTTGAGGTTGTCCTCCAGGTCAATTGCACTATGCAATCCCAAAGGTGAGAAGCCTGTCTGCCTCTAAGAAATATGCAGAAATTGCCTTCATGTCCAAACTGAGCTATGCATTTCTCAAGCACAGTCATCAAGACTCCTTCTGGTCTGCCGAAACCTTGAACTACACCAAGACCCAGGTCTGAACTGATATCCAAAACTGTGCATACATGTCATGTTGGTCCTTTTTTTCCTTGCTCTGCACTACCTTCAGAAACTACGGAGACATGTCCAACATGCCTCCTACTACCTGTCATGCACTTATCTCCAAAACTACATGGTCATGCCTAGCATGCCCTCTAATGTTTGTCCTGCAATGTTCTCCAAAACTATGCAGTCATGCTCAGTATGTCCCTTGTAGCCCTGTCATGTCTTTCTCTTGAAAACTGTGCAAAAATTCCCAGCAGGTCCCCTGCAGCCCTATTTTCCTTCCCTCCAGGAACTGTGCAGAAGTGACGCTCAGGGTCCCACCTTGTAGTTGCCACTGGTGTCCTTCACTGCGCAATTCTGCCTCCTAGTGGTCACTGCGTAGTTTTTCTCGACAGTGTAGGATGTCCTCCTAGAGTTCCTCATTATAGCCTAAACTACGTTATGCATTGTCTCAGTGAGTTACCCTCCCTCCCTATCACCTAGAACACGATAACAATGCATCATGCTAGACTAAGAGGTTTTGGATTTGATGTCATTCCGTCATGAGTGAATTGCAGGAACAAGTACACTGATAGATCATGGTGAGACGATGAACAGGATGAAGAAGGAGCACACATGCTAGAAGACTTTCTTGCAGATGGACTTGCTATGCCATGTGAAGGATAAGACAAAGCACATCAAGGGTACATCCATCACTCAGTAGCGACACCGACACCATAATCAACCAGTACATGTTAGTAGTGTCATGTCAAGTTGTGTCATGATTTTTCTTGGCCACATCACCACTAAGGGCCATATCTGTTGTAACTCAATGTAATGTAAAAGTGAAGTCCAATGGATGCACACAAGAAGCTGAAGAGTCATGTCAATTGAAAATTCATTAGAAGTTGAATGGTCATGAGGGAAGTCCAAGAGTCACAAGGGCCAAGCATCACCCTTGGTTATATATATCCCCTCATTGTATGAGCAAAGGATTTTTCACCTTGGATCCTCCCACATAGCCTTCAGAGTAGACAATTAGTACCTTGAGCGAGGAGTTGCTCCAATGTCCCACTATTGGGACTAGTGATGTATGGTGTACAGATGTGTCTTGGGACTTTTTCTTAATTCAGAAGCCTGTTAAGGCTAACACGTTTTCACACATGTTTTGTAGATGTTTGTAAGACTATTCTTTAAACATTTGTAATGTGTGTTTGCTTAACCTGTACTAATATAGTTGCACTACTTTGGTTGTTTTATTACTTACATTGTTGAAGATGTGTTGTATTTCTTCTCACTATTGTCTTGTCCTGATGGACTACTCCACAGGACATTAGATAGACTTGTCTTATTTACTGGTTATAAAATTGTCACATCCGTGTGGACTACTCTACTGGAAAGTGTACTTGTTTTCCCTTGTACTTTGGTTTTAACGATTGTCATGTCCATTGTGGACTATTCCGCTAGATGGTAGATAGGCTCTTTCTAGTTCGCGTGTGCCCCTTCTTGGGTGGTACTACTACCTCTCATTTAGAGGTTCACTTTACTCTCCCCCCTTTGCAGTAAGAGAACCTTGACACAGTTACATTATGCACTCACTAAGAACATGTACCTTGTTATTTGAAGATATCAATGTAGCACTCTCATGTACTGACAGCTAGAGCCAAGGAAGGTCTCTAAGTATATGGAAACTGGGCCTTCATACCGGATCGTACTGCTACACCAAGTGGTGTGATGTCTAGTTGGGACTTCACATTGGGAAGATCCCCTTGGTTGAAAAAATATCTCATTTAAGTATGGAGCCTGACGAATCAGTTGAGGACTTTTTTAATCGCTTCCTTCACCTTTGTTACGAAATTCCTAAAAATCTTGTGAATTTTGACTTCTTGAGAGAAGAGTTGAAATGCTTAGTTCATATTTCTTAACGCTGTGAACCTCTTGATTTCCCTTCCCCCACAATTCTTGCAGATCATGAGGCACCTTAGATTATAGAGGAGGAGCCCAACACCCTGTTTTTTCCTTGTCCTCCTCGCTTTCCAGTCCCAATGTGGGTGCCCCCTTCCGGTGATTGCAAAGCTGAGAAATCTTCGCAGTGGGTTCCCCCTTGTAGTGATTGCAAAGCTGAGAAATATGCGCAGAATGTCCCCATCCCATCTTCTCATTTTCTCCGGCTTCAATGGAGAAAATTCTAGAATGGCTCAGGAGGCCTACAACGAAGACTCACTACTAAATTTCACAAGAGGACATCACTATGCATAACTCAAGTCTCGAGCCTGATATACATCTCTTCCATCCTCTACCATCTACAAGCCATGACTCCTTGTACCATGAATCGCTTGATCAACCCACTTCACTAGCCAGTTGTTCGGATCCTCTTGATTCTCATGTTGCTAGCTCAAATTGCGATCAACTACAAGGCAGTAACATTACACAGTTAGAGGAGAAAAAAGGTAAGGACACTATCAATCTTCCCTCTCCATTTCAAAATTGTGCGCAGAAAAACAATGAGCTTCCACTCTTGAACGATTTTGAATCTACTAATCTCGATGGAACATCATGTACAATTAATTATTTCGATCAACCCCCAGTCTTGGTCATTCATCACTCCCATGCTTCCATATGCTGTGATGAATGCCCAAGCACATCATGTGATCTTTTGTTATCTCATGAAGACTCTAACTCAAATCTAGAATGTGCTCCAGTCAAAGAATATGTCCTTATCGAAACTTCCTCTTCACCTCACTTTCCCGTGTGTCCTACCATTCACAGTGCATCCACATGTGTTAGAGATACTCCATGTTCTCTTGTTTCTTCATCCTATGAGTTATCTCCTCATTTGACATAAGATGGTGAGGAGGTCCATGATAAAGTTGAGAACAGTCTAATCATAGAGTTTCCTTCCCATCCCTCGTTGTCTCTTCTCTTACATGAAGACAACTCTTCAAGTCATCTTTTTGAAGCTACAAATTCTTGTGAAACCTATGATAGAGATGACTGCCATCCTGAGAGAAACTTTGAAATCAGCAACAACAACCATCTTCAAGCCATGGATGATCTGGTTCTCACTTCAAAATATGATTCTGCAATTTTGCAAAGTTTCAGGATGTATGAGGGAGTTGAGGCACTTCAACATTTGTTGATGGTTATGTTGGGACCTCGCTACTTTGGTAAGCCCCCTGAATTAAATCAGATCTAGTTTCTCACGCATAATCTGTCTATCTACATGGTTTCATTAAGTGTAGAACCCCGTTTAAAATATGTTTGGTATTCTGGGTGTGATCTTTCAAATTTTCAAAATTTTACTTATGACCAAATCCACAAATCCGTTACAGCACGTCCATCTTCATGCACATCTCTTACATCAAAATCGGGTTGGGAATGTCCATCTCTCATGAAATCATGGAATTGTGAAGTCGATCATCTCAAAGATTGTCTTTGCATGCAATCATATTTATTGAATTTTCCCTCTCATGATCATCTCCTTAGTCTTCTTGCAAGCCTTGCACTGAAAATTTGTCCATCATATCTAGCTCACAACGAACTTGGTTCCATTATTCGGAGTGTTCACAAGATTGTTCTAATGTATTTTTCTTTGTTCATTGCAAACTGGGAATCTGATGTCTATTCATTTGATCATTACTCTGTCTTGGGTGATTGTCATTTAGCTTATCATTTTCCCATTAGCACGTTCAAAGATAGTTGTTTCGTGCACTCTAATCTTCATTGTTTAGCATCCTTCTCCTCAGATTTATATCAAGCAAGTGAGTAACTTCAACCTGTGCCAATGGCAGGTTCTCACTACAATGGCATGGATTTTGAGGATGATCAGATTTATTTTTCCTTACAAGATTCCCATCATGGCCCTGTCTATCAAATCGAAAATCTACCCTTTCACAAATCACGAGGTTGTCCAAACGACCATTATGAATTTCATGACCCAATCACTAAATGCCTGGAACAATCTTACTTGGCAAGCCATGTTATAGGTAACAAGCTTCAATTCGTCCTCATGCTTGCTAAGAAGCTTGGGGTAGATAAGGACACACTCACAAGAAGCTTCGAGGTTTGTTTAGAAATAATATCCATCATAGAGGTAAGAACATGTATTGGGTGGTTGTGACACATCTTTCTGCCCACATGCAAGACCTTCCTTTCCATGTGCAACTTGTTCAAGTTTTTGTATTTTCTATTGCACATTACTTTTTATCTATTTTAATCACTTGTATCTTTGTGGATGCAGGTCGGGAGCAACTATGGTGGCTTCACTAGAAATTTCATTTCATGTAACCCAACCATTTAGCTACTAAGATAGGAGTAGGATTAGTTGCATCTTAGTTTTCCCTTCCTTGCACTCATCTTACACTCGTAATCCATCATGATTTTCTTATTTTACATCTTGTTGCTTTAGTCATTTTGTTTTCTTGTCTTATGGTTTTGTTTCCTTGTTGTGTACGCCTTTCCTCTCATCCCATTTTTCCTTTCGTATTGAGTTTTCTGTTTGTTTTCACTACGTGAATTAGTGTTGTGCTTACATTGTGTTCTGGTTTCTGAATGGGTATGCAGTTGAAGTTCAAATATTCTGGTGACACTGCAGCACTTGGCCATTCTTTTGTCTGTATTATTTATGCTTGGTTGTAACTTCTGGCCGGTGAAGTCTTGATGGAAAATATGATCTGTCTATAAGGAAATTTTTGGTCAAACCATGAACCCGTGTCCAGTCGGGGAAACCTCATGCCTATACTCATTTTTCTACTATGGTGTGTTCAAGCCTATCCAACTAGTAGGAACAAAGAAGAGGAAAATATAAATGAGCAAACCTGAATTAGAGGTATTTATATGCTTCTTTGAAGGAACAACCTCTCTTGCTCTCAATAAGTCAAGATCCTTCTTCCACCCCAAGAATAAATAAGTGCATATGCACATTTCCCTTTCAAAAATAACAGAGGCAGAAGAAGAGAAAGGCTTCCTACACAAAGAGGTGAAGCAGGCAACTCCACCGAGGTACTGTCCAGGATCGCTAGTAGTGGAGCAATGGTTGTGTTCCTATGTGACTCTGTCGAGGTATTTTCAAGGCCTACTGGCAACGGAGCAACACCAGAGATGAAAAAACTACACTTTGAAAATTTTAAGCTCGCGAGCCAAATTAACCTTCCCAATTTGAAACACTGTGATCTAGCTGAATTTTGTGTTGTGTTCAACTGAGTCAGTATGAGGTGAACCGTGTCTATCCTTGAGGTAAGTGGGGAAGCCGAAGTGATCCGCACAACAAATAAATACTCCCAAAAGGCCAAGGCCCTGCACTGTAAACAAACCAAAACAAAGAAGTTGGTATTCAACCACTGTGTCGCCAAGTGTTGTAGCGGCTGCAACACCCTCCAAAATTTTGGATTACATCCATATTTCAAAGCCTTCCTTGGTTTTTCCTTTGATAGTTGCAAACACTTGAGTTCACCCCATGAGCTCTTGTGAATTCTTTTCACCCCTGTGCTTGTTTGACCAACGGTCATATTTTGGCATATTGATTGCTTTGTCATGGTTATGATCTTGTTCTGGTGAGTTTGAAGGTTTTTATTTTTGTATTTGGGTTTTCTTCGCTATGTATACATACGTCGTACTCACACACAAAGTTTTAATCATTGTCAAGCAAGTGTCATCACGGTCTTCCGAAGGTCTATATAAAGTGTCGTGCATGTTGCTTTCAGCTCTAAAACAGTGTCACCGAGGGGATGTTTTGTCTTGTTTTATTGGTGGTCTATGTTATCTCGTCGTCAAAGTATGTTAATTGAATGATCACAATGTCAAGTCTGCACAAGTTCACTTACTTTCAATAGTTAGTTATTTTCCTGAAAATCTATTCGACCGGACAACCCTCTTCCACTGGATCCCGACTAAGTTTCATTGTGCAGTCTCAGCCCTCAGTGACCTTGCTCTGCTGCCCAGAACTACGCAGTGCTTGAGGCTATTCTCTAGGTCATTTGTATTGCACAATCCAAGAGCCTCCCAGAACTACGCATAAATTTCCTTCATGTCCAAACTGAACTACACATTTCTCAAGCACAATCATCAAGCCTCCTTCTGGTCTACCGAACCCTGCACTACACCAAGACTTGGATCTGCACTGATCTCCAAAACTATTCAGACATGTCTTGTTGTTCCTCTATTGCCTTGCTCTGCACTGCCTTCAAAAACTATGCAGACATGTTCAACAGGCCTCCTACTGCCTGTCCTGCACTAATATCCAAAACTGCACAGTCATGCCTAGCAAGCCCTCTGCTGCCTATCCTGCACTGTTCTCCAAAACTACGCAGTCATGCTCAGTAGGTCCCTTGCAGTCATATCATGCCTTGATCTTGAAACTTGTGCAAAACTACCCAGCAAGTCCCCTGTAGCCCTGTCTTGCCTTCCCTCCAGGAACTACATAGAAGTGCCCCTTAGGGTCCCAACTTATAGCTACCACTGGTTTCCTTCACTGTGCAATTCTGCCTCCCAGTAGTCACTACGCAATTTTTCTATACTGTACAAGTTGTCCTCACAGAGTTCCTCATTCAAGCCTGAGCTACACTCTGCTCTGTCTCAATGAGTTTTCCTCCCTCCCTGACACCTAGAACATAATAACAATGCATCATGCTAGACTAGGAGGTTTTGGATTTGATGTCATCCCATCATGAGTAAATTGTAGGAACATGTGCACTAATAAATCATGGTGAGATGATGAACGGGAAGAAGAAGGAGCGCACACGCTAGAAGACTTTCTTGTAGCTGGATGGATGTACCAAGCACATCAAGTAACAAGCAAAAGGAACATAGGTATTGAACCATCATGCAAGACCAAGGCCATCGAAGACCCCACAACACTATGCCATGTGAAGGAGAAGACAAATCACACCAAGAGTACATCCATCACTCAGTAGTGCAACAAATTGACACGAACACCACAGTCAGCTAGTACATGTCAGCAATGTCATGTCGAGTTGTGTCATGAGTTGTCTTGGCCACATCACCACTATGGACCATATCTATTGTAACTTAATGTAATGTAAAATGAAGTCCAATGGACACACATAAGAAGATGAAGAGTCATGTAAGTTGAAAATTCATTGGAAGTTGAACGGTCATGAGGGAAGTCTAAGAGTCACAAGGGCCAAGCATCACCCTTGGTTATATATATCCCCTCATTGTATGAGCAAAGGACTTTTCACCTTGTCTCCTCCCACATAGCCTTGAGAGAAGATAGTCAGTTCTTTTAGGAGTGAGGAGTGGCTCCAATGTCCCACTATTGGGACTAGTGATGTATGGTGTACAGATGTGTCTTGGGACTTTTTCTTAATTCATAAGCCTGTTAAGGCAACGCATTTTCACACATGTTTTGTAGATGTTTGTAAGACTATTCTTTAAACATCTGTAATGCATGTTCTCTTAACCTGTACTAAGATAGTTGAAATACTTTGGTTGTTTTAGTACTTACATTGTTGAAGATGTGTTGTATTGCTTCTCACTGTTGTCTCGTCATTATGGACTACTCCGATGGACATTAGACAGACTTGTCTTACTTACTGGTTATAATGACCGTCACATCCGTGTGGACTACTCTACTCAAAGGTGTACGTGTTTTCCCTTGTACTTTGGTTTTAACGTTTGTTGCATCCAATGTGGATTATTCACTGAATGCTAGATAGACCCTTTTTGGTTTGTGTGTGCCCCTTCTTGGGTGGTACTACTACCTCTCATTTATAGGCTCACTTTACTCTCCCCCCTTTGTAGTAAGAGAACCTTGACACAATTACATTACACACTCACCAGGAACACATACCTTGTTATTTGAACATACTAGCATAACAGTCTCATGTGCTAACAGTTAGAGCCAAGGAAGGTCTCTAAGTATATGGTAACTGTTCCTTCATACCGGATGGGACTCCTACACCAAATGGTGTGAGATCTAGTTGGGACTTCACATCAGGGAGATCCCCTTCGTTGATGGATTTCCAGCACCATCAAAAAGATGACACGATAAGAGATGGAATGTTCTTGGATACACCTGATAGGAAAGGCAATGGACATCGGCTTTACTCTAGTTATGGTTCAGACATTTATCATGGTCATCATCACTATCATCCTTATAGGAGGAGTGAAACGGGATATTTTTTATAGGATTTCAAGAAATACAAGTCACCTACATTTGATGGAGAAATGAAGAAACCAGAAGATGTAGAGGCATGGTTTCCTAGGATGAATAATTTCTTTGATTTGCATGATTACACCGAGAACATGAAAGCTAGGATAGTTATTTTCACCCTCAAAGGGAAAGCAGACATCTAATGGGAATATGTGAAGCAATTCAAAGACATTAGGATAGAGGAGTTGAGTTGGCATGAGTTCAAAAAGTTTTTCCAAAAGTAATACTTGTCATAGAGGTACTATGGCAGTAAAGCTAAGGAGTTCTATGAGTTGAATATGGGATCAATGACAGATGAGTAGTACACGACTAAGTTCCTAGAGTTATTGAGGTATGTACCATATCTTAAGGATAAGAAAGCTAAAGTTTAGAGATTTGTCAATGTATTAACATTAGCATTTAAGGATCGGATTGAGTATGATGAGCCTTGGTCACTGGAAGAAATCATTGGGAAGTTGAAACATTGTTATCATAAATCAAAGCATAAGACTGAATCTAAGCAAGATTGGTAACGGAAAGATAAGACTAAGGGTAAGTGTCCACTGAAGCGAGCAAGACCTCGAGATGTAGGTGAGAAAGAGAATGTTGCTCCTTACAAGAATTTTAATGCAATTGAGAGGGGAAATGGGTCATAGCCTGGAGAGCAGAAAAATAGAGGCGATGGTAGGGGACAGTTACAATGTTGGATATGTGGCAAGGAGCATCTCAAGAATGATTTTCCATCGTATTAGGGTGGTAGACCTCAGATCTACAATGGATAGGAAGTGCAGAAATTTGGGGATGTTGGACAGAGCATTCCTTGGATCTATGTAGCATTGGATAATAGGCAGGCGGATCACCAGGAATTTATTATCAAGATGGATGTAAGATTTGTGACCAAGTTGTTTCTGTTTTGATTGACCCTGGATCTAATTATAGTTATGTTATCACTGACTTGGTGGATAAGTGTTGTTTTAGAAAAAAAGTGCATCCAGAGTCTTGGTTAGTGTAGTTGGCTACAAGTACTAAGAAGAGAGTTCATCATTGGGTAATAGCTTGTGCATATGATTTGAATGGCATGCCTACATTAGTGCATTTGAATTGACTTCCATCGGGATCATATAGTATGCTTTTGGGTATCGATTTGTTGTATCTTCACAAGGCTAAGGTGGATTGTTATGAAAATTCCATTGAATGATTGGATGACAATGGAGAACAAAGAATCTTGTAGGGTAAGAAGAAGGTGAAGCGTATTCAGAATGGTTAGATAATGCAGGCGAAGCGTATTCGCATGAAAGTTTGTGTATTATTTGCAGTTCACATCTCCAATGATAAAGTTAAGGATGTTGAGGATGCAGAAGTATTGAAGAGGTACCTAGTCTTACAATAGTTTCAGGATGTGTTTCTAGCAGATATTTCAGAGTTTCCACCTCATAGGGAAGTGGAATTTTCTATTGAGGTTGTACCAAGGGTAGCACTAGCATTAAAGTCACCTTATGGGATGAGCACACCAGAGTTAGTAGAATTGAAGTTGCAATTGAAGGAAATGCTTGACAAGGGATACATAAGGCCAAGTGTATTGCCTTTGGGTGCACCAATGTTGTTTGTAAATAAAAAGGATGGTACTCTCAAGTTATGCATTGATTATAGCTAGTTGAACAAGGTAACGATCAAGAATAGGTATCTGTTGTCAAGGATTGGTGACTTGATTGACCAATTGAAGGGAGGAGCAGTGTTCTCAAATATTGACTTGAGATCTAGATATCATTAGGTACTCATCAAAGAAGAGGACATTTACAAGACTGCTTTCCGGACTAGGTATGGGTATCATGAGTTTGTTTTAGTTCCTTTCGGTTTGAATAATGCTCTAGATACTTTCATGTGTTTGATGAATAGTGTGTACGTCCTTATCTGGACAATTTTTTTATTGTATTCATTCATGATATATTCTAAGAATGAGAAAGAGCATGTCGAACACTTAGCAAAAATATTGAGATTGCTAAGAGAGAATCAGTTTTATGCCAAGCTTAGTAAGTGTATTTTATTTTATATAGAGGTACATTACTTGGGGCATGTTGTTTCCAAGGAAGGCATAAAAGTGGATCTGGAAAAGCTAAGAGCTATCATCGGGTGGAAAACTCCTAGAAATGTGGATGAGGTTAGCTCATTCATGGGGTTAGCAAGTTACTACAGTAGGCTCATCACGAACTTCTCATGGATTGTCTATCCTATTACATCATTGCAGAGAAAATGAAATAAATTTGAATGGATAGAGGAATGTGCAACAAGTTTCGAGCAGTTGAAGTAGTTGTTGACAAATGCTCCAGTTCTAAAGATTTCATATCCAAATAAAGAGTTTGTGGAGTGTACATATGCTTGCAAGGGAGGACTTGGTGGAGTCCTTATGCACGAGGGATATGTGGTATGCTACGAATCAAGGAAAATGAATGAGCACAAGTAGAATTATATGACACATGATCTTGAGTTGGCAGTGATCATTCATGCATTGAAGATGTGGAGGCATTACCTTCTTGGCAGGAGGTTCATTCTGATGAGTGATCATAGTGGGATTAGGTATTTGTTTGACCAACCAAATATGAATGCCAGGTAAGCTAGGTGGTTGGCCATGCTCAATGAGTTTGATTTCGAGATTAGGTACATTAAGGGAAAAGATAACAGGGTTGCAGATGCTCTTAGTAGACGAGTGTAGGTAAACCACATAACAACTATGAGTTCATATGGGATAGATTTACAAGATCAGATCTTATAGGTAGGACAACATGATGAAAGGTATAGGGAGCTTAGGCACATATTACAGTAGTAGGGTACATGTGAACAAGATGTGGATTATCATCTTACCGTAAATGGTTTGGTGAGATTCAGGGACAGGATCTATGTGCCAGATAGAAGTGAGCTCAAAAAGCTTATCTTACGGTAATTTCATGTTAAGTCATATTCAGGTCACCCATGATATCATAAGACATTGACAGTGGTAAAGAAGTTATACTATTGGCTGAATCTAAAGAAAGAGGTAGTTGAGTTCATTGCAAGGTGTTTGGATTGTTAATAGGTAAAGGTAGATTGTAAGCATCTAGGTGGTCTACTACAACCAATTCTGATTTCAGAGTGGAAATGAGAGGTCATTTCCATGGATTTCATCATAGGTTTATCAAGGACATCTAAAAAACATCATTCCACCATGGTTGTGGTTTTCAGGTCGACAGAGGTAGCTCACTTCATAGCGGTTAAGTCTACTTATTTAACTAGTGAGGTAGCACAGGTCTTCTTCAGAGATATAGTGATGTTGCATGGTACTCCTAGGAAGATTGTGTTAGAAAGATATGCCAAGTTCACTTCTAGGTTTTCAAAAGAGTTATTAGAATATTTTGGTACATTTTTGGCCTTCAACACAACTTATCATCCATAGAGATAGAGGGTTAACATGATTTTGAAGGACATGTTAAGAATGTATGTTATGCATCAGCAGTGGAAGTGGGAAGAGTATCTTCCACTGGTTGAGTTTGCTTACAACAATGGGTATTAGGAGTCATTGAGGATGATTTTATTTGAGGCATCGTATGGGTGGAGTTGTAATAATCCTATCAGTTGGATTGATCCAATGAAATGGATATTAATCGGAACAAACATGTTGGAAGAGATGGAACAAGAGATTCACTTTATCAAGAAGAATCTAAAGGAAGCACAGGACAAACATAAGATTTATGCATATTAGAATAGGGAATTCAAGGAGTTTCATGTTAGGCAATATGTGTACTTACGCATCAAGCCCAAGCAGAGCTCCTTGAGGATTAGGTTATGTGCTAACTTGGCACCTCAGTATTGCAGTCCTTTCAAGATCTTTGAGAGGATTGGACCAGTGACCTACAGACTTGCACTGTGTCTAACAATGAAGGCAGTGATGCTTTCCATGTTTCATTGCTTAAAATATATGTAAAGGATGTCTATCATGTGATTGATTAGTCCGTATTGTAGGTAGACCCGGAAGGATAATTCTAGTCGGAACCTCAATGCCTTTTGCAGCACAAAACAACTCATGCTTCAGAATCGAGAAATAGAGCAAGTTAAAGTGCAACGGAAGCACTTTGGGCCTGATGAAGCTACATGGGAGATGGTTGATTGGATGCAGGCTATGTATCCTTCATTGTTTTTCGATTGAGACAAAATAATTTTGGTATATTTACATATTTACGTATGGTTGTTATTGTAAATACTACAATGAATTATGTTATAAAGCTCCAATAAGTGTTATGGTTGTCATGTTGTTATGTTTGTTATGTTGGTTTTGTTATTTAGAAGGTTGTTCATTGTAAGTACTGCATTGAGCTAAGTTATAAAGCTCCATGGGAAATATGTTTTGGTCTTCAATGGTATTGCTAGTTGTAGGTGTCATAGAACATTGAGGATGGTGTTCCCCTAAGGGAGAGGGGTTTATAACAACCCCAGGTTAAAAGTTCATGTAATAAAGTTAATAAAGGAAAAATAAGAGCAAGGTCACAGGACACTTATTCCAAGCCGAATATTGGATAAAACACCCTAGTGGGTGTTCATTTGGTTTAGTATGGCTAAGGAAATCGGCAAAGGCATTAAAAAGGCAAAGAGGCAATAATTGGAATTTTAATTATAAAAATAAAGGAAAATAGGAGAAAAGGAAGGTGAAAGGTCATAGGTTGCATGTGAGGAGGAAATTGAAGGAAAATAATGGAAATTGAAAAAAATAGAGCCTCATTGATAAAAAGATTCTTGAGGATCAGTTCACAGCTTTTGTCAGTTTTAGCTTGGAGCTCTCTCTCTCTATTCTCTCTCTCTTATACTCTTGCACACTTAGAGAATTCTTGGAGCACTCTAGCATTGGAGAAAGGAAGGCAGAGGAAGGACAAGAGAGAAAATGGAAGTAAATATCAAGCAAGGAAGAGTTGGATCAAGCGGCTACAACAGGATTACTTGCAGGTATCGAGTTGAAGATATAATTTCCTTACTAGTTTTAGCATGCATGGTACATCTATGAGTGTACTTAGTTATATTGTTGTCATTGGCATGGGTTTTGTCAGGAGTGATAGTGGTTTCAACATTTCCTTGCCATTTCCAGATATCCATGGTGTGATGGGGTTCTTTCATTTGATTGAGTTGGATTGTCAGATGGTTTTGGAACCGAGTGAGGTGGTCTAAGGGAAATTCCCAAGGGCCTAGGGACCCCTTGACTGGTAATGGTGGGATACACGATAAATCTTGAGGGTGGAGTTGGGGAAATTCCTCAAGGTATTGGCGAAGAAATTCAGAGTCATCCATGCTTTCTTAGGGCCTAGTGATCCCTTGACCAGTTTTGGCAGGATTATTGTAAATCCTGGTAGTGTATGTTTCTTTTTTTAGGCCTAGAAATCCCTTGACTAGTAATAGTGGGATTGCGGTAAACCTTAGTTGTATAGGTCAGGGTTTTAGGCTTAGAAATCCCTTGACCAGTAATGGTGGGATACACAATAAATCCTAAGGAAGCCCTGGTTGTGTTGTTGTGAGTCCGACATTAATGATTGGAATATGGCACGGGGGTGATTGGCTGAAAGAAAGATTTGTTTCAGCCCAATCTATGGTTGGGTGGTATGTGGAAGTCCCTAACTTGGTTAGATTTTTCATATGTTCGTAAGAGTTATTTTACTCTTGTATTTCATGAGTATTTATACTTGTTATTATGTGGCTTTTATGGTTGTTCTATCAATAATATTATTCTGGTTATAAGCATGGTTTTATGACAAACTTTAGTTATGGATCTCATCATGTTTTATTATTAATTGAATGATTAATGAATGCATGACCTAATATATGTTATTGCAACAATTTTGAGAGAGCATAAGACCTTCTTGATGATTTTTAGATAAGTATGAGACCCCTATGTTCATATATGCATTTAAGGCAGATTAGTAAAACAACAAGTTAAGTCAGGGTTATGGTACCTATAGTGGTCAATTGGTTCTTGGGGGTCCTATGGCTCCTGAGGATGGTTAGTAAAGTTTTGGTTGGACGATTCCACTTCCTTAATTGTACCTAGGAGGTTGACTCATGTCATAGTAACTCTTTGCCACATATTTTCCCTAGTGGGCCGGTGAACTTGGGTAAGTGTCGGAGGAGGGTGTTACAAAAACCAATTGTTAAGAGTTTCTAGTGGGCAAATGGTCAATAAAGGGCCTTTGAGGAGCTAAATAAGAAGATCAACAAAGCACCATTTCTGGCATTAATAAACTTGCAGCAACCATTCTGGAGTATTTCATGGGGTAGTTCTTAACTACCCTACCTACTATAAGAAGTTATATGCTCTATTTCATAGTTGTGAAGAAGTGGAAGCATTATCTAATGGAGAACGAGACAGTAATCCACATAGAACACTAGCCACTACAATACCTACAATAAACCATACATTACAAGTGGATGGGGTTTCAAGAACAATTTCATTTAGTGATCAAGTATAAGAAGTGCATCACAAACAATTTGTCTGACGTGTTTTAAAGGTCGTCCACATAAGATATCACAACTTTGGGAAATCTAATAAACATGGAGCCATTCACCCATGATGCATACAAATAGGCATATTCAAAGGATGAGGACTTCAAGGAAGTGTTTCAGTAGTTGCAGATCCAAAGTCATGTGCACGATGGTGACAACATCATTGACTACCATCTCCAGTATAGGTTACTCTACAGGATTGATAAGTTATGTGTTCCTAAACATGAGCAATTGCAATTGATCAAAGTGGCTAACACCTCGAAGGTTCTAGGGAAATTTTGTATAGGGAAGAAATTGGCCAAGTGGTGGGCCCCAATATTGCAGCAATAATGTTGCAACTCTTGGGAATCCCTTCTTTAATTTTATCAACCAGGTAGTTCGTAACAAACTTGGAAGCGATGGTGCTGTATGCACAAGTACTAGCTCTTGCCGTAGCTATCACTTGGTTAGCTGGCAAAAGTCTGCTAGGAGCTTAAGCCAACTTCTATGAGCTCTTAGAAGAAGCTTTTTAACTGATGGATGAAAGCTAACTCAAAGGAATCTAATCTACTTGCGAAAAGAAACTGAAAGCCACAAAGAAACGCAAACCCTAGCAAACCCTAATTCTACCAGCTAGTCCTACTAATGCAAGAAAGAGGATGCAAGCTACTAGGAGAGATTCCATTGACTTCTAAGAAGATGAAATGCATGTATCTAAGCTATGTCTACAGCAAAATCTGAAAGAACCATCTTTTTGTATTTTTGAATAAGTTGTCAGGATTAGCATGCATGCGATTTAACTGTTTTTTACTGTGCAGAGGTGGATTGGCGAGACGAAATGCTTGGAAGAGGTCAGGAAGGTTCAGAGAGGGCCTAAGGGGTCCCTAGCACCCTTCCTAAGAGTTTCACAAAGTTTGGCCTTCAAGAAACTGCTTTCGTTAGCTTCTACAGGAAGTCTGCAGGGGTTCTACAGGATGTTCTGGACTTTCTACAAGATGTTCTGTGATTTTCTACAGGATGTTCAAAAATGGGATTTAGGAGCATGGATGGAGGGAAAAAGGTGGAGGAATGAGTATGGAGGTGAGATAGGAGTGTGAGGAGGTTCAAGACTTGGTGGATGGAGTTGAGGAGTGGCGAGGATGGTTAGATTTTTTCAAGGAGAGATAAGGCAATGCTACACAATAATATGGAAAGTACGTCAACGTGAGGGAACGTGGCAAAGGTAATGCAAGGATCTGAAATGGAGGATGAAGTAGGTAGGTTGGATGGAGTATGGGCAGATGGAGAAGTATGATAGGCGCTCTACAAGTTACTTTTCAAACGACACAAACAAACACTTATAAAACCTATGACCTAGTTACTTCACTCTAATCTGACCTAATAGCAAAAGGAAATGAACAGAAGTTTATTCGAAATGAAATACATGAAATAACTATGCAAATAAGCAATCATAAACCTAAGCATGCAACCAAAACTGATATCAAGTTCGGCAACTAAGAATCTAACACTACTAATTGCATGGTGAAGCAAAAACAATGTTTTTGGTGGCAGCAAGGTCGCCTTGGTCCCAGCTCATGATTCCACTGAGGGAGAGGTGAGATCCAAGGTGCTTGATGGCCTTTTTCTGAAGATCTTCCCTGTTATTGACTTATCAAACAAATCTGAACATGAAAAGCTACTTTAATCATCGAAAGCAATCTAAATAACAAAACAAGATTTAAATCTAAATAGCAGATTTTATTCTAGGAATGCATCAAAGACACATGAAAGTAAACAAAGGAGGTATTGGGCACTTGAGATGGGCCCAACCCCAAGAGTTACAGCCTCCTAAGATAGAGTTAGATCTAGTGCAAAGCTGGATTCATCTTTATTGATCAAAAGAATAGTTACATTCCAAAAATTGTCCACAAGGAAAAGCTTGAAAAGGTGCTGAAATACAAAGCTAATCTACTAATTAAAATCGAACTACAAACTAGCTAACTTCTGCCTAAAAAGTGACTAACTATTGACTAACCCAAATAAGGCCCTAAGCCTTCTTATTGATACAAATTGAGGACCCCAACAGTCCTCCTAAACTTTAGGGACTCGGCTGCCAAAACTTGTAGTTAACAGCACTTTTACTAGCACTTGCTCGGTTGCCCTTGTGATAATTGATTTGGTGGCCCTTGAACTCCGAGTTGATGGTAGAGAATTCGAGGTAAGGGCCCATAAATGAAGGGTACACCTTCCTACAAATCCTCTCCCTTGTTCTCCCATGAATTTGGCTACCAAATGCTCATTAAAACCTTTGATTTTGTCTCCAAATTGACCAAAAAGACTACACAAAGCACACATTAGACTTGTTGGCATAATGACTAACCCAATTCACTCTATTAGCATAAATATAATAAAAAACATGCAATAAACTAATGAGAATGGTGGATTAAGTCGAATTAGAAGGTTGAATGAGCCCAAATAATTATCCATTTTTGGGGCTCATCATCACCCCCGTACTGAAAGTGTTGCTCATCCTCTGAGCAACCAATCTATCTCCTCATCTTCGATGGCCTTGGTGGCCTCCCTGTGATCCCAAGCTTCTGAAGTGATGTCCTCTTCTCTGTCATGAAACCATGCTTTTCTCTCTGCTTCTTCCCACTGCCTGTACTCCTTTTCTTGTATCACTTTTGTTAGTGCCTCAGCCTTAGCCTACAACTTTGCCCTTTCTCTGTTGTTCATCAGATGTTTCCTTGTATTTCCTTCTTCCTTTGATTGTTTGGCCACCCTTTTCCTCCAATTTCTTGGTCTCTCTTAGCTTCGCCTGAGCTTCCTGTAGAGAATTCTCAACTTCCTGTAGAACTGTCTATGAGTCCATCATCTTTATTTTCTCTTTCTAGGTGAAGGCTTTTGGCTTCCTCATTCATAGATGATGGATCTCTTTGAAGTAGGCTCCTCCTTTTGTTTAGCTTTTGTGTCCTCAATGAAAATTTGCTTATTTGACTGTGGTTTGGGGTCTGCCAGTTCTTATCTGCATGCCCTTTCTTGCCTTAAAATATAGTGGAAGCTCCCTCTTTCACTTCTTCTTAAGCTTGGGAGAGGTACTTAGGGCGGCTAGCACAGTTGCTGCCTCCCTAGCTAGGATTTCGGCTGATTTCTCCTTCTGCTTCCCTTTTCAGGACTTCCTGTACAAAGTCCTGTAGTGGTTGTTTTCTGTCTTCCTGTAGAAACAGTGCTCTGTCTTCCTGTAGAAACAGTCTGCTAGCTTCCTGTAGAACCAATTTTCTCTGATTTGGCTTGCTTGGCTGGGGGTGCCTTCTCCTTGACCTGTGTTGTGATTGCCTTGGGTGTGTACCTACTTGTTTGTACTTTTTTTTATTCCTCTCTGCCCTGATTTGCAACCGTTTCCCCCTTGGCATTTGTGTTTTTATTTTACTCCCAGCTTTGGTATGCTTTTGCAAGTATATTCAATCAGATGGTGGAAATGGTGGTGAAAGGAGATGAAACCAGTGGAGGATGGAAGAATGCATGCCTCCTCAACAGACTTCAAGCTTCAAATCCCTCTTCATAATCAATTCTGGCCTGCCCAAAAGGCTCTACAGGATGTTTCTGGTAAAATTACAGAACTTCCTGTAGAAAGTCATGTAGCTTCCTGTAGAATGTTGAACCATGACTAAATTGTGTCTGGATCCTGAAAAAATGACTGTTCATGGAGGGGATGGATGTGAGGATGCATGGGAACTTGGTAGGGACCCTTCTGCTTCTGTTGGGAGGCCCCCTTTCCGCATTGTGTTCGTGCAACCTACAACAGTTTCCAAGGATTAAACTATTGTTTCTTTTTTCCTCTCTGTTTCTTCCTTCTTTTCTTTCTTGCTTTTCCTCTTGCTTCTCCTGTGGCTTGTCCTGTGATGGCTTATCCTGGGTCTTCTTACCACTGCCTTTCTCTCTTGCCTCCATGTGTTTCCTTTCTTCAATTTTGTGCCATACTCAATTAATGATTGCAAAAGAAAATAGGGGATGTTTAACTTCTGTTTTGGAGGTAAATCCATCCTATGTCTGAATTCACTCAACAACTGGAAATGATAGCTGTAGACAATACTGAACCACCCCTCACAGGTAATGTATTTCATGATCTGAAGGCTGACCTTGCTCCAAAAAGGATGTAAGCTGGTTGGTCTGGTTTGGTGAGAGTGCCCTGTTTCAATGCTCCGAGCAGAAAGGGACTGTTGTTTTATGTCTTCCTCTTTTGATCCTCAGGACAGGATTTCTCAGGTGTTTGTATTTCAACTTTGCACCAATTCCCTGGTTATAATGTTTTTGCTGCCCAAACTCGACTGTCAAAAAGGAATTAGGCTCCCACAGACAGAGTGCAGAGCTTAATTTTCATCCTCAGCATGCATACAATCACATAAAATTCACATTTTTCATGCATAGGTTAACCCTCACAGTGGTTTATCACTTCTAGCAAAGGAATTTCTTAATAGGAACTGTGGAAGAACATTTGACGCAGAACAAATTGAAACATTCCATGTAACACACAGGAAAACTACTATTCTGGATTCACAGGCAGACTTGTTTCATATTTTCTTATTCAAAATAGTTCAGTTCACCACCTTTCAAATGTATCATGCATGGAAGAGGCATGTTCGAGCCTACCTCTCTTCGAAACTCTAATTTGTCGAAGAAAAATCCAGGCTTTTCTGCTTTGGAAGGCTGTTTTTTGTGTTTCCTGTAGAAACACCTATAGAGTGCCCCTGCGGGAATTTTTTTTAAGAAACGGCAGAAAACTCGAGAAACCAGGCATGAATCTTGCAGAGGACCACTAGTTAACTGATTTGGACATGGTGGACGTGTGCTCCAATTGTGACCGCAGTTGAACAGAGGGTGGTGAGAATTTCAGTCGAGCATCATTTAATTTCAGCGTGATTTACGTGAGAGAGTGAAGTGGCCAAGTGTATGTGGCCACATGCAACTGGAAGTGTTGTTCCTAAACTGTGTGTTTTCCCCCTGTAATCACTGCCGTGAATTGAATTGAGGTTTAAACGGCCAACACTCCTGGTGGCTTTAATTTTCACGTAAGTCAGCTGTCCATGTGTACTGTGTGACTTCCATCTGAGTGCTAGAGAAAGCAATCGGCTTAACCTTGCTATATTCGTGGCTTAATTCCACCATTCCATTCATTCATGCAGTTTTTAAATTAGATTTGTGCAATAGAAGAACGAGTTTTAGTCACGTACCTGAAGTCAAATGGCTGCTGTGAGGTGCTGTGGCTAGTCATTGTTGCATGCACTGGTTTCTTTGGTTGCATGAGGGCTTGGCTGATGAATTTTGGTTGTTTTCCTTGTGTAGGTGTCCTCTGGCCAGATGCATGCTGTAGAAGTTCATTTCCACGCTCAGATCTGCACCTTCAAGCTGTTGCTGCTGAATTTTCACTGGACCAGAACTTGTTTTCACCATTGCTTCCAAATGGTAAACCGAATCAATCTGAAACTTGCTGATCATGTTCCTATACTCATGATGCACCTCCCATAACAAAATCGTGATCAATGGATGCACAGATTTCGAGAAAAATGGACAATGGATAAAGATTTTAGAGATCAAGTTTTCGGAAACCGTACATCAAAATCGGCTGAAACTGGTTGGGTAGGCTACTACCACCCATGTGCATCTCCCCATGAAACAGGTTTTGAAACAGATGCACAGATATGGATAAAATGCAAAAATGGCTGAAGGAGATGGAGGCTGATTTCTCGAAAACCATGCACCGGAATTGGCTGAAACTGCTCAGACATGTTGCCATCACCCTTGTACAATTCCCCATAAAACGGTTTTTCAAATGGATGCATGGTTTTCATGTTAGGGAAAAAACAAATTTTGTTCTAGGTATTTTTGCTTCAAGGCATTTTGCAGTTTTGTTGCATGGTAAGAAAAGTGAACTTGGGCTATGATGCAGGTATGGAGATGATGGAGGAGGAGTTTGAAGATTGCAGGAGGACTTCTGAACCCTTGAGGAAGCTACCATGTTCGCCAAATTGCCTTTTTGAAATCCATTTCTAGCTTCCTACAATTTCTACAGGAACTTCCTGTAGAAGCACAATGAGGTGGAAAAATGATGGAGAAAGGCGAGGGATGGACACAGAGGTGCTTGCAGGCCTAACCA
>APFE031038710.1:0-21015 GCA_000404065.3 Pinus taeda
AATAATTTTAAAATTCTTTAAAAACAATTTAAAATGCTTTAAAAACAATTAGAAATGCTTTTAAAATCTTTTTAAAATGTCTTAAAATGGTTTAAAAATAATTTAAAATGCTTTGAAAATAGTCTTAAATACTTTAAAAACCATTCTAAACATTTTGAAATGAATTTAAAATGCTTTAAAAACAATTTGAAAAGGTTTAATGTGCTTAAAAAACAATTTAAATTTTTTTAAAAACAATTTAAAATGCTTTAACAACAATTTAAAATACTTAAAAAACAATTTAAAAAGTTTTAAATATGGTTCACAATGCTTTAGAAACAATTTAAAAACAATTTAAATTGCTTTAAGAACAATTTTAAATGATTTTAAAATAATTTAAAATGTTTTAAAAGCGATTTAAAATGCTTTAAGAACAATTCAAAAGGCTTAAAAACAATTTAAAATGCTTTAATAACGGTTTTAAATGCTTTAAAAATAGGTTACAATGCATTCACAACAACTTAAAATACTTTAAAAGTAATTTAAATTGCTTTAAGAACAATTTAAAGTAATTTCAAATTCTTTAAAAGCAACTTAAAATGTTTTAGAAAATTTTAAAATGCTTTAAAAATAAGTTTAGTTTTTTAATAACAAATGAAAATGCTTTAAAACCCTTTTAAAATGCTTTAAAAACAATTTAAAATGATTTAAAATGTATTAAAAACAATTTTAAATGCTTTAACAACAATTTAAAATGCTTTAAAAATAGTTTACAATGCTTTGAAAACAAATTAAAATACTTTACAAATAATTTAAATTGTTTAAAGAACAATTTTGAACAATTTTAAAATGTTTTAAAAGCTATTTAAAATGCTTTAAAAATGAGTTATAGTGCTTTAGAAACAATTTAAAATGCGTTAAGAACCATTTAAAATAATTTTAAAACGTTTTAAAAATGCTTTAAAAAACATCTTAAAATGTTCTAAAAAAATGTTTTAAAATGCTCTAAAAACCTTTTAAAATGTTTTAATAACAATTCAAAATTCTTTAAAAACAATTTAAAATGCTTTAAAAACAATTAGAAATGCTTTAAAAATGGTTTTTAAATATTTTTAAAACATCTTAAAATGGTTTCAAAATAATTTAAAATGTTTTAAAGACATTTTAAATGCTTTGAAAATAGTTTTAAATACTTTAAAAACCATTTCAAACGCTTTAAAATGAATTTAAAATGCTTTTAAAACAATTTTAAATTCTTTAAAAACAATTTAAAATGATATAAACATAGTTTAAAATAGTTCAAAATAATTTAAAAACAATTTAAAACGCTTTCAAATGCTTTAAAAACGATTTTAAATTTTTTTAACAACAATCTAAAATGCTTTAATGTATTTAAAATGTTTTAAAAATGGTTCACAATGCTTTAAAAACAATTTACAAATAATTTAATTGCTTTAAGAACAACCTAAATTGTTTTAAGAACAATTTTAAATGATTTAAAATGTTTTAAAAACAATTTAAAATGCTTTAAGAACAGTTCAAAATGCTTTAAAAATAATTTAAAATGCTTTAATAACAGTTTAAAATGCTTTAAAAATAGGTTACAATGCATTGACAACAACTTAAAATACTTTAAAGATAATTTAAATTGCTTTAAGAACAATTTAAAATGATTTCAAATTCTTTAAAAACAATTTAAAATCTTTTAGAAAAAATTTTAAATGCTTTAAAAATAAGTTTAGTGCTTTAATAACAATTGAAAATGCTTTAAAACCCTTTTAAAATGCTTTAAAAACAATTCAAAATGATTTAAAATGTATTAAAAACAATTTTAAATGCTTTAACAACAATTTGAAATGCTTTAAAAACGATTTAAAAAGCTTTAAAAATAGTTTACAGTGCTTTAAAAACAAATTAAAATACTTTACAAATAATTTAAATTGTTTGAAGAACAATTTTGAACGATTTTAAGGAGTTTAGACTTCTGTGATCCATAATCTTGTTTAAGAAAATAATTTCGGCAAAATCACATAAGAAACCATTTGTTGACGTGTTTCGAACCAACTAGTGTGGTTCATCGTTAGGACAAGTTGAAGATCCAATCTGAGCGATGCAATAAACATGGTCAACAAGCTATTCCAACAGCTATTTTGACAAGTAACGGTTAATGGACCTCTAATAGCTATATTCTCGTTATTCCTATATTTATTAATAAAATTCATTATTTTATTTTAATTATTTAAAAATTAGATATTATTTTTAATTAAAGAAACTAATCTAATTACCATTATGTTAATAATTAATAAAAATATCAAAATATGCACTTTATATGAAGGGGTAAAATGGTGAAAAATACCATTATCACCCATTAATATCAAACCATTACCCCTATATAATACCAGTAATAAATATTTTATTTTTTACTATTATAAATAATATAAATATAATATTATTTATTCCTAGTATTATTATCTCAAAAAGTCTAATTGACCATAATAAATATGTAATTAAAGGAAAATTTCCTCTATCTACCCGATTAACCAGATTATAATCCATACTCCCAGATAAATATGATATTATTTATTTCTTCTATTAATGAGAAAGTTATTTAAAAAGTCTAATTTACCTTAATATTCCTCTAATTACCCATTTAACTAGACTCTTTAATATAATATTATTTATTGTTATTATGAATATTATTATTAATGTAATTTGTTTACCATTATGTTATTGTTAATAATTATTTATTGAGGGCAACCCCATTACTCCTACGATCTATGGCCTGCCTAAGGTCCACAAGGAGGGGGTTCCCCTGAGACCCATTGTCAATACCATTGGTGGTCCGACCTATCTCCTGGCCAAATTCCTCGCAGTGAAGCTGAAACCCTTGGTTGGTCACACAAAGTTTTTCGTTAAAGACTCGGCTTCATTTATTGATGACCTTAAGAGGATTAAGCTTGAACCGGAGGATATTCTGGTCAGTTTCGACGTGGTCTCCCTTTACACTTGTATTCCCATCAATGAGGCCATGGAGGTCATTAACAGGCTTACTGACCCTGATGCTGCTCGGTTGGTTGAGTTGTGCCTGACTTCCACCTTTTTCAGCTTCGAAGGAGAGTTCCATGAGCAGACTTGCGGAGTTGCTATGGGCTCCCCCTTATCCCCGATTGTTGCAAATATCTTTATGGAGGATTTTGAGTCCAAAGCCTTAGCCTCCTCTCGTCTCTTACCAAAGCTATGGAAAATATTCGTGGATGACATGGGCGTTGTTTGGTCTCATGGTCCTGATAATTTAGATTTGTTCTTCAGTCATCTTAATAATCAGTCTTCCGCCATAAAATTCACTATGGAAAAAGAAGTCGATGGGTCTCTTCCGTTCCTAGATGTTCTCATCTCGAATAATGATGATGGTTCCTTCTCTCACCAAGTTTTTCGGAAGAAAACGCATACTGATCAATATCTGCATGCTTCCTCCCATCATTTCCCAACTCAGAAGGTAGGGGTTCTCAGCACGCTTGCTACCCGTGCTATAAGAATATTCGATGAAAAGAGCTTGGAAAAGGAGAAGGCCCATCTCCTTGATGTCTTTGTGAAAAATGGTTATAGTAGGCACCTAGGACAAAAAGCCTTCCTCAGAGCTCATAAAGAGCCTTCAGTTCCTAAAGATCTGAATGATCGGGTCTTAGCGGTCCACCTGCCTTACATCCAAGGAACCACTGACAGGATTGCCAAGATTCTAAAGAAGCATAAGGTTCCCGCTACCTTTAGACCTCTTAATACCATCTGTGGCTCCCTGAGGTCGGTGAAAGATCCTATCGATCCGAAAGACATGAAGGGCGTCTATGTTATTCCATGCTCTTGTGGGACACCATATATTGGTGAAACCGGTCGATCGATTAATCAAAGGATTAACGAGCATTCATCAGACTTAAGACATGGAAGAGCCAAGTCCTCGGCCCTTGCAGAGCATGCCGAGAAGACTAAACATCATGTCTGTATTGAAGAGGCGCGCGTCATTGCGAAGGTTGGGCAGTTTCACCATCGGAAGTTTAGAGACGCCCTGGAGATTGAAAAAAGGCCAAAAAATCTTAATAGGGATGCCGGCTGGAAGATCAGCAGTTGCTGGATCCCAACCCTGTCTTCCTAGCCCCCCTCATTCCTTCTTCTCTTGGGTGTCCTGATGCCTTTATCCTCCTTTTTTCCGGTGGGTTTCTTTAGCCTTTTTTGTTTTTGTTGCCCCCTCTCCTAGATAAGGGGCTTTCCTTTTGTGTGGGTGTAGGGTTAGTTTCCGATCTAGCAATGGGAGCCTGTAGTTTTTTCTGTTCTTCTGCTTCCTTCATTATGAAAGTTTTGTGTAGTTTGGTTTAAGGGTCGAGATTGAGGCTTTCCCCCTTTTTATTCTCATAAGGGTTAACTCTAGTTTAATGATGTGTTTTCGTAGTAAGAATATATATATGGGTAGGAGTTAATGAGATTAAAGTATAGGAATTAAATTAATAATAATAAGAATCACCATTAAATAATTTTTCATATAAATAATTATTATAATAACATAATGGTAAACAAATACATATTAACATAAATAAATTTATATTTATATTATTTATAATAGTATAAAATAAGAGTTTGGTTAGTTGGGTAATTAGAGGAATATTAAGGTAGAATTAGACTTTTTAAATGACTTTCACATTAATAGAAGAAATAAATAATTTATAGTATGGATTATAATTTGGTTAAACGGGTAGATAAAAGAAAAATTCCTTTAATTATATATTTATTATGGTCAATTAGACTTTTTGAATAATAATATAAGAATAAATAATATTATATTATTTATAATAGTATAAATAGAAATTAGGTTTTTATTCATATAAATAATTATTAACAATAACATAATGGTAAACAAATTACATTAATAATAATATTCATATTAACAATAAATAATATTATATTAAGGTCTGGTTAAATGGGTAATTAGAGGAATTTTTCCTTTAATTACATATTTATTATGGTCAATTAGACTTTTTGAGATAATAATATTAAGAATAAATAATATTATATTTATATTATTTATAATAGTAAAAATAAAAAATTTATTACTGGTATTATATAGGGGTAATGGTTTGATATTAATGGGTGATAATGGTATTTTTCACCATTTTACCCTTATATAAGGGCATATTTTGATATTTTTATTAATTATTAACATAATGGTAATTAGATTAGTTTCTTTAATTAAAAAAATAATATCTAATTTTTAAATAATTAAAATAAAATAATGAATTTTATTAATAAATATATGAATAATGAGAATATAGTTGTTAGAGGCCCATTAACCGTTACTTGTCAAAATAGCTGTTGGAATAGCCTGCTGTCCCTATTTATTGCATGGCTCAGATTGGATCTTCAACTTGTCCTGACGATGAACCACACTAGTTGGTTCGAAACGCGTCGACAAATGGTTTCTTATGTGATTTTGCCGAAATTATTCTCTTAAACAAGATTTTAAAATGCTTTAAAAATAAGTTAAAGTGCTTTAGAAACAATTTAAAATGCGTTAAGAACAATTTAAAATAATTTTAAAATGTTTTAAAAATGCTTTAAAACGCATCTTAAAATGTTCTAAAAAAAATGTCTTAAAATGCTTTTAAAACCTTTTAAAATGTTTTAATAATAATTTAAAATTCTTTAAAAACAATTTAAAATGCTTTAAAAACAATTAGAAATCTTTTAAAATCTTTTTAAAACATCTTAAAATGGTTTCAAAATAATTTAAAATGTTTTAAAGACATTTTTAAATGCTTTGAAAATGGTTTTAAATACTTCAAAAACCATTTTAGACGCTTTAAAATGAATTTAAAATGCTTTGAAAGCAATTTTGAAAGCTTTAAGGTGCTTTAAAATGTTTTTAATATGCTTTAAAAACAATTTAAAATGATTTAAACATAGTTTGAAATAGTTCAAAATAATTTAAAAACATTTTAAAACGCTTTCAAATGCTTTAAAAACAATTTTAAAATGCTTTAACAACAATCTAAAACGCTTTAAAGTACTTTAAGATGTTTTAAAATGCTTTCAAAGCAATTTAGAATACTTCAAAAACAATCTAAAATGTTCTAAAAATGGTTCACAATGCTTTAAAAACAATTTACAAATAATTTAAATTGCTTTAAGAACAACCTAAATTGTTTTAATAACAATTTTAAATGATGTAAAATGTTTTTAAAATAATTTAAAACGCTTCAAAAACAGTTTAAAATGTTTTAAAAATAGTTTACAATGCTTTAAGAACAATTTAAAATACTTTTAAAATATTTCAAATTACTTTAAGAACAATTATAAATTATTTTGAAAATTTTTAAAAACAATCTAAATGTTTTAAAAACAATTTAAAATGCTTTAAGAACAATTTGAAATGCTTTAAAAACAATTTGAAATGCTTTAAAAACAACTTTATATTTTTTAAAAAACAATTCAAAATGCTTTAAAAATAATTTAAAGTGGTTTAATAACGATTTGAAATGCTTTAAAAACAATTTAAAATACTTCAAAAATAATTCGAATTGCTTTATGAACAATTTAAAATAATTTTAAAATTCTTTAAAAACAATTTAAAATGTTTTAGAAACATTTTAAAATGCTTTAAAAGTAAGTTTAAGTGCTTTAAGAACAATTTAAAATGCTTTAAAACCCTTTTAAAACGTTTTAAAAACAATTTTAAATGCTTCAAGAACAATTTAAAATGCTTTAAAAACAATTAATAATGCTTTAAAAATAGTTTACAATGCTTTAAAAACAAATCAAAATACTTTTAAAACAATTTAAATTGCTTTAAGAACAATTTTGAAAGATTTTCAAATGTTTTAAAAGCAATTTAAAATGCTTAAAAAATAAGTTAAAGCGCTTTAGAAACAATTTAAAATGCTTTAAGAACAATTTAAAGTGCTTTAAAAACAATTTTAAATTATTTTGAAATGTTTTAAAAACAATTAAAAATGTTTTAAAATACTTAAAAATGCTTTAAAAACATCGTGAAATGTTTTAAAATGCTTTAAAAACCTTTTAAAATGTTTTAATAATAATTTAAAATTCTTTAAAAACAATTTAAAATGCTTTAAAAACAATTAGAAAAGCTTTTAAAATCTTTTTGAAATGTCTTAAAATGGTTTCAAAATAATTTAAAATGCTTTAAAGACATTTTTAAACGCTTTGAAAATAGTCTTCATTACTTTAAAAACCATTTTAGACACTTTAAAATGAATTTAAAATGCTTTAAAAACAATTTTAAAAGCTTTAACGTGCTTTAAAATGTTTCTAAAATGCTTTAAAAACAATTTAAAATGCTTTGATCACAGTTTAAAATAGTTCAAAATAATTTAAAAACAATTTAAATGCTTTTGAAATGCTTTAACAACAATTTAAAATGCTCTAAAGTACTTTAAGATGCTTTCAAAACTATTTAAAATACTTAAAAAAACAATTTAAAATGTTTTAAATATGGTTCACAATGCTTTAGAAACAATTTACAAATAATTTAAATTGCTTTAAGAACAATTTTAAATGATTTTGAAATAATTTAAAATGTTTTAAAAACAATTTAAAATGCTTTAAGAATAGTTCAAAATGCTTTAAAAACAATTTAAAATAATTTAATAACAGTTTAAAATGCTTTAAAAATAGGTTACAATGCATTGACAACAAACTTAAAATACTTTAAAAATAATTTAAGTTTCTTTAAGAACAATTTAAAATGATTTCAAATTCTTTAAAAACAATTTAAAATGTTTTAGAAAAAATTTAAAATGCTTTAAAAATAAGTTTAGTGCTTTAATAACAATTGAAAATGCTTTAAAACCCTTTTAAAACGCTTTAAAAACAATTCAAAATGATTTAAAATGTATTAAAAACAATTCTAAATGCTTTAACAGCAATTTGAAATGCTTTAAAAACGATTTAAAAAGCTTTAAAAATAGTTTACAATGCTTTAAAAACAAATTAAAATACTTTACAAATAATTTAAATTGTTTAAAGAACAATTTTGAACGATTTTAAAATGCTTTAAAAGCAATTTAAATTGATTTAAAATGCTTTAAAAATAAGTTAAAGTGCTTTAGAAACTATTTAAAATACGTTAAGAACAATTTAAAATAATTTTTAAATGTTTTAAAAATGCTTTAAAACGCATCTTAAAATGTTCTAAAAAAAAGTCTTAAAATGCTTTAAAAACCTTTTAAAATGTTTTAATAATAATTTAAAAATCTTTAAAAACAATTTAAATGCTTTAAAAACAATTAGAAATGTTTTAAAATCTTTTTAAAACATCTTAAAATGGTTTCAAAATAACTTAAAATGTTTTAAAGACATTTTTAAATGCTTTGAAAATGGTTTTAAATACTTTAAAAACCATTTTAGACGCTTTAAAATGAATTTAAAATGCTTTGAAAGCAATTTTGAAAGCTTTAAGGTCCTTTAAAATGTTTTTAAAATGCTTTAAAAACAATTTAAAATGATTTAAACCTAGTTTGAAATAGTTCAAAATAATTTAAAAACAATTTAAAACGCTTTCAAATGCTTTAAAAACAATTTTAAAATGCTTTAACAACAATCTAAAACGCTTTAAAGTACTTTAAAATGTTTTAAAATGCTTTCAAAACAATTTAGAATACTTCAAAAACAATCTAAAATGTTCTAAAAACGGTTCACAATGCTTTAAAAACAATTTACAAATAATTTAAATTGCTTTAAGAACAACCTAAATTGTTTTAAGAACAATTTCAAATGATGTAAAATGTTTTAGAAACAATTTAAAACGCTTCAAAAACAGTTTAAAATGTTTTAAAAAACAGTTTACAATGCTTTAAAAACAATTTAAAATACTTTTAAAATATTTCAAATTACTTTAAAAACAATTATAAATTATTTTAAAAAATTTTAAAAACAATTTAAAATGCTTTAAGAAATATTTGAAATGCTTTAAAAACAATTTGAAATGCTTTAAAAACAATTTGAAATGCTTTAAAAACAATTTGAAATTCTTTAAAAGCAACTTTATAATTTTTTAAAAACAATTCAAAATGCTTTAAAACCCTTTTAAAATGTTCCAAAAACAATTTTAAATGCTTCAACAACAATTTAAAATGCTTTAAAAACAATTAATAATGCTTTAAAAATAGTTTACAATGCTTTAAAAACAAATCAAAATACCTTAAAAATAATTTAAATTGCTTTAAGAACAATTTTGAACGATTTTCAAATGCTTTAAAAGCAATTTAAAATGCTTTAAAAATAAGTTAAAGTGTTTTAGAAACAATTTAAAATGTTTTAAGAACAATTTAAAGTGCTTTATAAACAATTTTAAATGATTTTGAAGTGTTTTAAATACGGTTCACAATGCTTTAGAAACAATTTACAAATAATTTAAATTGCTTTAAGAACAATTTTAAATGATGTAAAATGTTTTAAAAACAATTTAAAACGTTTGAAAAACAATTTAAAATGTTTTTAAAATAGTTTACAATGCTTTAAAAACAATTTAAAATACTTTTAAAATATTTCAAATTACTTTAAGAATAATTATAATTTTTTTTTTAAAACAATTTAAATGTTTTGAAAACAATTTGAAATGCTTTAAGAACAATTTGAAATGCTTTAAAAACAATTTGAAATGCTTTAAAAACAACTTTATATTTTTTAAAAACAATTCAAAATGCTTTAAAAACAATTTAAAGTGCTTTAATAATGATTTAAAATGATTAAAAAACAATTTAAAATACTTTTAAAATAATTCGAATTGCTTTATGAACAATTTAAAATGATTTTAAAATTCTTTAAAAACAATTTAAAATGTTTTAGAAAAATTTTAAAATGCTTTAAAAGTAAGTTTAAGTGCTTTAAGAACAATTGAAAATGCTTTAAAACCCTTTTAAAACATTTTAAAAACAATTTTAAATGCTTCAAGAACAATTTAAAATGCTTTAAAAACAATTAATAGTGCTTTAAAAATAGTTTACAATGCTTTAAAAACAAATCAAAATACTTCAAAAATAATTTAAATTGCTTTAAGAACAATTTTGAACGATTTTCAAATGCTTTAAAAGCAATTTAAAATGCTTTAAAAATAAGTTAAAGTGCTTTAGAAACAATTTCAAATGCTTTAAGAACAATTTAAAGTGCTTTAAAAACAATTTTAAATGATTTTGAAATGTTTTAAAAACAATTAAAAATGTTTTAAAATACTTAAAAATGCTTTAAAAACATCTTGAAATGTTTTAAAATGCTTTTAAAACCTTTTAAAATGTTTTAATAATAATTTAAAATTCTTTATAAACAATTTAAAATGCTTTAAAAACAATTAGAAATGCTTTTTAAATCTTTTTAAAATGTCTTAAAATGGTTTCAAAATAATTTATAATTCTTTAAAGACATCTTTAAATGCTTTGAAAATACTCTTCATTACTTTAAAAACCATTTTAGACACTTTAAAATGAATTTAAAATTCTTTAAAAATGATTTTAGAATCTTTAACGTGCTTTAAAATGTTTCTAAAATGCTTTAAAAACAATTTAATTTTTTTTTTTAAATAATTAAAATGCTTTAAACACAGTTTAAAATAGTTAAAAATAATTTAAAAACAATTTAAAATGCTTTAAAAACAATTTAAAACACTTTAAAATGCTTTCAAAACAATTTAAAATACATAAAAAACAATTTAAAATGTTTTAAATACGGTTCAACTTGTCCTGACGATGAACCACACTAGTTGGTTCGAAACGCGTCACAAATGATCAATTATGTGATTTCGCCAAAAATATTTCTAAACAAATTATGGATCACAAAAGTCTAAATTCTATGATAATTTACAAATAATTTAAATTGCTTTAAGAAAAATTTTAAATGATTTTGAAATAATTTAAAATGTTTTAAAAACAATATAAAATGCTTTAAGAACAGTTCAAAATGCTTTAAAAACATTTTAAAACGCTTTAATAACAGTTTAAAATGCTTTAAAAATAGGTTACAATGCATTGACAACAACTTAAAATACTTTAAAAATAATTTAAATTGCTTTAAGAACAATTTAAAATGATTTCAAATTATTTAAAAACAATTTAAAATGTTTTAGAAAAATTTTAAAATGCTTTAAAAATAAGTTTAGTGCTTTAATAACAATTGAAAATGCTTTAAAACCCTTTTAAAATGCTTTAAAAACAATTTAAAATGCTTTAGAAACAATTTAAAATGATTTAAAATGTATTAAAAACAATTTTAAATGCTTTAACAACAATTTGAAATTCTTTAAAAATGATTTAAAAATAGTTTACAATGCTTTAAAAACAAATTAAATACTTCACAAATAATTTAAATTGTTTAAAGAACAATTTTGAATGATTTTTAAATGCTTTAAAAATAGTCTTCATTACTTTAAAAACCATTTTAGACACTTTAAAATGAATTTAAAATGCTTTAAAATGTTTCTAAAATGCTTTAAAAACAATTTAAATTTTTTTAAAAACAATTTAAAATGCTTTAAACACAGTTTAAAATAGTTCAAAATAATTTAAAAACAATTTTAAATGCTTTTAAAATGCTTTAACAACAATTTAAAACGCTTTAAAGTACTTTAAGATGCTTTCAAAACTATTTAAAATACTTAAAAAACAATTTAAAATGTTTTAAATACGATTCACAATGCTTTAGAAACAATTTACAAATAATTTAAATTGCTTTAAGAACAGGTCAAAATGCTTTAAAAACAATTTAAAATGTGATGGCCTCCCGCCACGTAAGAATCCTAATGGACAAGCGGATTAGTTGGCGTCCTAAATACACTGATTAATGACCCCGTACGTGCTTTGGACTCCGTTTTAGGGTTTATGAAACCGGTTCTACCGGCGGTAACCTATACTAACTGGTCGGCGTTAAACAAAAGGGCGTTGACAACCCAATTGTTAATCATTCCGCCTTTCTGGTTCGCGGGGACACTCCGCCACACTCCTCAGCTCTTCTGTAGAAAACCCTGTTCCTTCTGCGACTGTGCTAATGTCGGTTTGGTGGTTCACTCCGCCTCCAACAGAGGTCAATGGTAAGCTCCTTCGGCTCTCATGGGTTCGATTGCTCTGTTTGTATTGATTTGTCACTGTGAATGTGCGTTCCTTGCTTATTTTCCGTCACGGTACTGGTGATTTATTTAAGGTTTGTTTTGTTTTGAGACCTAACAGGTCTGTCGTCCTTCCGGCTTCGGCTCAACTTCGCTAACCAGGTATTGCCATTCACTCCATGCTATTTTCACCCCGCTCTGCAATATTTGGCCCTGACCGTCTCGGCCACTGTCCTCAGGTTATTACGTTTTGGGTGTTGGGTCTTCTCCTCGTCGCCGACTGTCTGGTAAACCCTTCACGCCTTCACTTCGGCTATTTTCATTGCTATTTTGACACAAACATATGTATATACCGGGTTTAACTTTCCACCGTTTATCCTTGCAGGTGAATGCTGGTCTGGTTGTTCGACTCACGGTGCTGCCGCTCGCATGGTTCCCTCCATTCTACCGGGTAGTGACTTAATATACTTCTGTTGCATTGTTGCTGTAGTCCATGTCGCTTCTCTAGGTTTTCTTTACGGCAATTTGGTTATGGTCTCGGTCTGTAGTCTTTAGAAATACCACTGTAGTCTTAGCTTCGACTTCCCTCTGTGTAATTTATTTAAAGGGTATCTATGTTTCCAAACCCTCGTGGGTTTTTCTGGGCTTCGGCTCTATGTATGCACTCCGGTCTTTGCTTCTGTTAAGGTGAAAGTCGTGGGTTTTGAACCCTGCTCTGTTCGGCTATATAGATTCATAGTTTTGAACCGAGGGTTGTTTTGACCAAACCCTGGTCTACTCTCCCGAACTGTTATGTATGTAAGGTCTCGGCCTGTATCAATTAATTCAATAATACATTTGCAACTTTCCTTTTCCTGTAGAGTACTCGGTGGATACCGAACTCACATTACATGTATTTTATGTTAAATGTGTTCAACTGTAATTTTGTTCCAGTTTATCGTTCAGGCCTTATGGTTACATAGAATTTGGGGTTATGCGATGTCTGACTGTCGTTACATATATTAAATGAGAAAAGAAATAAAGTCTGATTCTTATTTCATCGTTTTGTTCGCCTGTAACTATTCTTTACATTATTATGTGCAAAGGAAAAGAATGCCTTTAATCTCGGTTTAATGTATTATCAGAAAAGTAGGGTAGTCGCTGTTGAAATACCTGCTTTCTGTTCACATGTGCTGGTTTAGTTACCTTTCTGGTTCTGTTGCAAAAATTGTTTTTGTTGCCTGAGTTTCTTCCGCCGCGCCTTCCTCTAGGTGTACACTTGTGTGTACAGTCGAGCCTGTGCGTTGGTGGGAGGGTGCTGTTTGTTTGCGCCCGCTCCACTTACAATCGTCTTGACTTCTGCTGTGGTGGAATTTACAATACACCAAGAAATAATATGCCGGAACTTACAGTACACAGAAATAATTTACTGTAGTAGATAATTGTAACAGTGATGAAAATAACAAGCAATTTTAATGAATCGTTATTTCTAGGAAACAATGACTGTGTTTCTATTCTGTCTTTTTTTTAAATCTGAGAGAGAGAACCCTCTACAATCCTTTCCTTGTCCTTTTTATTCAGAGTGTCCAACTGTTTCTGTTCGGTTGGAACCAACCCAACAGACTGACAACTGTTTGCTAATAACTGTTCTAAACCAACACAATGCTCCTTGTCACCAAAATCAAACTAATCTAACAAATCAATGTTTTCGTTTCTATCTCCTAAGTAAAACAAAATAAATGTAAGGCTGAATAAAGGTAAATAGAAACAGTAAAATAAAAGTAACCGACAAGGTGTCCAAATTCTGCTTGAGACTGCGCCTTACTCTGCCTCCTCAGAGCTGGATGCTCCTGCATCAGGCTCCCGGGGTGACAAAAAGTCATGGCTCCGTTCCATGAGGTCTTTAACAGAGTAGCCTGCCTTCTGAATCTGTGTCTCATTGAGCCATGAACTGTCCTCTATTGGACGGTTCCTCCACTTCACCAGATATCTTAAATATTCCTTCCTCCGCGTACGCTTTGCTACCTGTGTGTCCAAGATTCCCTCAATTTCGACGGGTGGTGCCATCGGCAACTGTCTCGTCCATACATCTCCCTTCAACTGGGTGTCCCGTGGTGTCCCTGCCGCCGCTTCATCTGCTGAACCTGCAATATAAGGGAACAGATCTGCCACATTAAAGATAGGGGAAATACCAATCCCTGGTGGCAACTGTATCTCGTAAGCGTTCGCAGAAAATTTGCGAATGATCTTGCAGGGTCCGATTTTCTTGAACTTTAGCTTGCTGTACGCTCGCTTAGGAAATCGCTCCTTGCGTAAATACGCGAGAACTTCATCCCCGACATTAAACTGTACTTCCCTGCGTTTGGTATCAGCTCGCTGTTTGTACTTCTGGCCGCTGTCCTGTAATTTGAGTTTTACCTGTTCATGTAGTTTGCTCATAGCTTGGGCGAAATCTTCTCCATCAGCACTCCGCTTCTCCAGTTTGCCCAAATCACGTAACTCGTGCACTCCTCGCGGGTGCATACCGTACAGTATTTGGAAAGGACTGTAGCCTGTGCTACGGTTGGGAGAATCATTATACGCGAATTCTGCCTGTGCCAACACACGATCCCAAGTACGCGAGTTTTCGCCCGTTAAACTTCTGAGCAAATTTCCCAGACTCCTGTTCACTACCTCTGTCTGTCCGTCCGTCTGTGGATGGTAGGCGGAGCTGAACTGCAATTGAGTGTCTAGTTTTTTCCACAAGGTTCTCCAAAAGTGACCAGTAAATTTGACATCTCTGTCTGAAATGATGCTTCGTGGAAGTCCATGTAACCGTACAACCTCTGTAAAGAAAAGGTGCGCTATGTAAGTAGCGTCACTGGTTTTTCTGCACGGTATAAAGTGTGCCATCTTCGAAAATCGGTCGACTACAACCATCACCGAATCAAAGCCGCGCTGTGTTTTTGGTAATCCTAGTACAAAATCCGTACTGACCGAATCCCACGGTCGACTAAGGACGGGTAATGGCATATAAAGGCCAGTGTTTTGACTGTGACCTTTTGCCAATTGACAAGTTCTGCACCTAGCCACATATCTATGTACATCTCGCTGCATTTTAGGCCAAAAATAAAAGTGCTGTACCTGAGCGATAGTTTTGTCAATCCCAAAGTGTCCTGCCAATCCTCCGCTATGTTTTTCCTGTATAATATTGTCTCGCATAGAACAGTTTGGAATACATAACTGTCCCCCTTTGAACAGCAAACCCTCCTGAAGGTTATAGTCCAGCCACTTGCTGTCATTTCGCAATAACGGGTTTTGACAAGCCTCATAGGCTTCCATAAGCTCGCTGTCCGTCGGATACAGCTCCTTCAAGTGTTCAAATCCTAAGATTTGCATGGTGCTCTCCTGCAACAGTAATGTTCTCCTACTGAGTGCATCTGCTACTTTATTCGACTGCCCACTAATATGCTTCAGTACAAAAGTGAAACTTTGCAGATACTCAACCCAGGCTGCATGCTTATGGTTTAGTTTATGCTGTTGCATGATATACTGTAACGCAGAATTGTCAGAAAATAAGACAAATTCGTTACCTAGTAGATAATGCCGCCAATGCTTTAAAGCCTGCACAATGGCATAGAACTCTTTGTCATAGGTCGAGTACTTCTGTCTTCTCTCGTTTAGCTTCTCGCTGAAGTAAGCAACGGGTCTGTCCTCCTAGCTGAGTACTGCTCCAATGGCTGTACCACTGGCGTCACAACAAACTTGAAAAAGTTTGTTGAAATCTGGCAGTCTCAATATGGGTCTTTCAGTAATCTTTTTCTTTAAGATCTGAAAGCTATTTTCTGCTGCTGCTGTCCAGTGAAAAGGCTGATTCACTTTTTTAATCGTGTCCAACATGGGTGCGCAAATCTCGCTGAAATTCCTAATGAACTTCCTGTAAAAACTGGCAAGTCCATGGAAACTTCGCACGTCAAACAAACTCTTCGGAGAGGGCCAACTAACTATAGCTGCCACTTTCTCTGGGTCCATTTTTAATTCATTCTCCGCAATAACAAAACCCAGATATATCAGTTCCTTCTGAAAAAAGGTACATTTCTTCAAGTTGATTAACAGCTTGTTTTGCTGTAATTTTCTTAACACGCTCTGTAAATGTCTGTAATGCTCCTCCTTCGTTTTACTGAATATCAAAATATCATCCAAGTAAACTATAACAAACTTACCGTTGAATTCTTTCAGCACCTCATTCATCAATCGCATGAATGTGCTGGGAGCGTTACTCAGCCCAAATGGCATCACCAGCCATTCATACAAACCTTCGTTTGTTTTGAATGCAGTTTTCCATTCATCTCCCTCACGAATCCTGATCTGGTGATACCCGCTTTTCAGATCAATCTTTGAAAAGTAGGTCGCTCCACTTAGGCAATCCATCATATCATCCATCCTTGGTAAAGGAAACCTGTATCTAACGGTAATCTTGTTAATAGCCCTAGAATCTGTACACATCCTCCATTCCCCACCTTTCTTGGGAGCCAAAACAGTGGGTACTGCACAAGGACTCATGCTTTCCCGAATCAAGCCCTTGTCCAACAATTCTTGGACCTAATTTCTAATTTCTTCATGGTCCTTGGGACTCATACGGTAGGCTGCTTTGTTTGGCAGACTCGCCCCTGGTATAAAGTCGATGCAATGACTAATAACCCTTCTAGGTGGCAACTCATCCGGAAGATCATCCACCACAATGTCTCCAAAATCTTGTAGCAACCTCTGAACGTCCTCTGGTAAATCTGAAACCTGTGTGTGGAGTACCACTGTCCTTGGTCTCCTTATGACAACAAAATTTATCTCGCTGTCTTCAATATGCTTAATGAACTCTTTCCCTCCTAACAGCAGTGCCTTCACTCCGCTAGCTTCTGCTGTGTTTTCTTCCTTGATGGGCACAAGCGTATGCTTGATCCCATCTTTCACAAATTTGTAACAATTAATTTTTCCATCGTGAATTGCCCCCCTGTCGAACTGCCATGGTCGTCCTAACAACAGATGACAGACATCCATGGGCATCACGTCACAAAGGATTTTGTCCTTATATTTCCCAATCTGAAACTCTACTTCGCACTGTTCATCAACCAATAGTTGATGTCCCTTCTACAACCATGATACCTTGTAGGGAGTGGGATGTTTCAGTCTCTTTAATCCCAATTTTTCCACCATCTCTACAGCTACCAGGTTATCGGTACTTCCGCTGTCAACAATCACCTTGCAGCATTTGCCTTGGGATTTGCAGACAGTGCGAAACAATGCTTTCCGCTGATCTGGCTCCGCAGCCTCCTTGGCTGGCTTTAACAGTACCTTGTTCATCACCAAGGCCTCACCTATCTCAGGTGTGTTCTCCGCTTCCTGAGGGGTCTCTTCCGCATCCTCTGGTTGCGTAACATAGGTTCCTCTTCCGCCTGCTGGTTCGCCCTCTGGACAGTCATAAGACTTATGTCCCAACTTATGACAACGGTAACACTGGACAGTTCCTCTGCCCCGACCAAAACCTCGTCCTCTCTAAGCTGGTCGTCCTTCCCGGTTACTGCTGTCTCTCTCTGCTGTACCAGTAGACTTAGAGCTGCTACCTTCCTCATTCGAAACTGTACCTCTACCTCTGCCATACACTTTGCCTTTGCCTCTGCCAGAACCTCCTCCTCTCCGGGAGTTCTGTTTCCTATTTATCTTCTCTTCAGCCTTCAATGCAAACTGATAGGCTTCTTCTAATGTCTGCGGCGAAAGGATACCAATTTCGTCTAAAATCTCCCCTCTCAAGCCATTTACATACCTGGCCATCTTCTCTGAGGTATCATCCACATATCCTGCTCGCAGATTTAATTTGTAGAATTCCTCTGTAAATTCTCTCACAGTCATTCCCCTCTGTTTCAGGTTCTGTACCTGCCTGTACAACATTATATGATAGTCCTTCGGTAAGAACTTCTCCTTCAGCTTTGCTTCCATCCTAGCCCATTTCTTGATAGGCTGTTTGCCTAACCTCCTCCTTTCTGCCTGCACACTGTCCCACCACAAGGATGCATGTCCTTTCAACTTGGTGGCGGCGAATCTCACCTGTTTGTCTTCGCTGGTTTCTTCAAACTCAAAGAATTTATTCACTTCACTTAACCAGTCTAACAACACTTCTGCCGTTAAACTCCCATCATAGGTAGGCAACTCATGCTTCGGTTTGTGGCTGGATAGCAATACTGATTTTAACAATCTCAGTTTTGGTGTTATTCCCTCAAACTCATCCTGCTCTGGCTCAACTGCCTCTTCATCACTGTTATCTGCTGGATTTCTTCTTCCTCCCGCCTCTATCACTGCTAATCTCTCTCTCAAAACTCTTATCTCTTCTCTTAATCCATCATCCACTGGTCTATGAACCATTCGTCCTCTGCCTCTTCCTCTTCCTCTTGCTCTTCATCTTACCTCACCCTCGCCTTCTGCTTGTTCCATTGATTTTTCCTTTAATTAAAAAAAAAAAACAAACCAGCTCTGATACCACTTATGATGGCCTCCCGCCACGTAAGAATCCTAATGGACAAGCGGATTAGTTGGCGTCCTAAATACACTGATTAATGACCCCGTACGTGCTTTGGACTCCGTTTTAGCGTTTATGAAACCGGTTCTACCGGCGGTAACCTATACTAACCGGTCGGCGTTAAACAAAAGGGCGTTGACAACCCAATTGTTAATCATTCCGCCTTTCTGGTTCGCGGGGACACTCCGCCACACTCCTCAGCTCTTCTGTAGAAAACCCTGTTCCTTCTGCGACTGTGCTAATGTCGGTTTGGTGGTTCACTCCGCCTCCAACATAGGTCAATGGTAAGCTCCTTCGGCTCTCATGGGTTCGATTGCTCTGTTTGTATTGATTTGTCACTGTGAATGTGCGTTCCTTGCTTATTTTCCGTCACGGTACTGGTGATTTATTTAAGGTTTGTTTTGTTTTGAGACCTAACAGGTCTGTCGTCCTTCCGGCTTCGGCTCAACTTCGCTAACCAGGTATTGCCATTCACTCCATGCTATTTTCACCCCGCTCTGCAATATTTGGCCCTGACCGTCTCGGCCACTGTCCTCAGGTTATTACGTTTTGGGTGTTGGGTCTTCTCCTCGTCGCCGACTGTCTGGTAAACCCTTCACGCCTTCACTTCGGCTATTTTCATTGCTATTTTGACACAAACATATGTATATACCGGGTTTAACTTTCCACCGTTTATCCTTGCAGGTGAATGCTGGTCTGGTTGTTCGACTCACGGTGCTGCCGCTCGCATGGTTCCCTCCATTCTACCGGGTAGTGACTTAATATACTTCTGTTGCATTGTTGCTGTAGTCCATGTCGCTTCTCTAGGTTTTCTTTACGGCAGTTTGGTTATGGTCTCGGTCTGTAGTCTTTAGAAATACCACTGTAGTCTTAGCTTCGACTTCCCTCTGTGTAATTTATTTAAAGGGTATCTATGTTTCCAAACCCTCGTGGGTTTTTCTGGGCTTCGGCTCTATGTATGCACTCCGGTCTTTGCTTCTGTTAAGGTGAAAGTCGTGGGTTTTGAACCCTGCTCTGTTCGGCTATATAGATTCACAGTTTTGAACCGAGGGTTGTTTTGACCAAACCCTGGTCTACTCTCCCGAACTGTTATGTATGTAAGGTCTCGGCCTGTATCAATTAATTCAATAATACATTTGCAACTTTCCTTTTCCTGTAGAGTACTCGGTGGATACCGAACTCACATTACATGTATTTTATGTTAAATGTGTTCAACTGTAATTTTGTTCCAGTTTATCGTTCAGGCCTTATGGTTACATAGAATTTGGGGTTATGCGATGTCTGACTGTCGTTACATATATTAAATGAGAAAAGAAATAAAGTCTGATTCTTATTTCATCGTTCTGTTCGCCTGTAACTATTCTTTACATTATTATGTGCAAAGGAAAAGAATGCCTTTAATCTCGGTTTAATGTATTATCAGAAAAGTAGGGTAGTTGCTGTTGAAATACCTGCTTTCTGTTCACATGTGCTGGTTTAGTTACCTTTCTGGTTCTGTTGCAAAAATTGTTTTTGTTGCCTGAGTTTCTTCCGCCGCGCCTTCCTCTGGGTGTACACTTGTGTGTACAGTCGAGCCTGTGCGTTGGTGGGAGGGTGTTGTTTGTTTGCGCCCGCTCCACTTACAATCGTCTTGACTTCTGCTGTGGTGGAATTTACAATACACCAAGAAATAATATGCCAGAACTTACAGTACACAGAAATAATTTACTGTAGTAGATAATTGTAACAGTGATGAAAATAACAAGCAATTTTAATGAATCGTTATTTCTAGGAAACAATGACTGTGTTTCTATTCTGTCTTTTTTTTTTTTTAAATCTGAGAGAGAGAGCCCTCTACAATCCTTTCCTTGTCCTTTTTATTCAGAGTGTCCAACTGTTTCTGTTCGGTTGGAACCAACCCAACAGACTGACAACTGTTTGCTAATAACTGTTCTAAACCAACACAATGCTCCTTGTCACCAAAATCAAACTAATCTAACAAATCAATGTTTTCGTTTCTATCTCCTAAGTAAAACAAAATAAATGTAAGGCTGACTAAAGGTAAATAGAAACAGTAAAATAAAAGTAACCGACAAGGTGTCCAAATTCTGCTTGAGACTGCGCCTTACTCTGCCTCCTCAGAGCTGGATGCTCCTGCATCAAAATGCTTTAATAACGGTTTAAAATTTTTAAAAAATAGGTTACAATGTATTGACAACAACTTAAAATACTTTAAGTATAATTTAAATTACTTTAAGAACAGTTTAAAATGATTTCAAATTCTTTAAAAACAATTTAAGATGTTTTAGAAAAAAATTAAAATGCTTTAAAAATAAGTTTAGTGCTTTAATAACAATTGAAAATGCTTTAAAACCCTTTTAAAATGATTTAAAAACAATTTCAAATGATTTAAAATGTATTAAAAACAATTTTA
>APFE031038716.1:0-20324 GCA_000404065.3 Pinus taeda
TAGTATTCATTTATTATCGAACATATCTTCCACTCGCATGTTCTTCATATCATTGTCCTATCCATTGCTATTGTTGACCATATAAGACGTAATTTCAACAATGTATTAAAACTAGCATTTGCACCTTATGTTGCAAAGGAAACGCCGTAAGGCATAGAGTGGTGAGGAATAGAGTGGGGAAGAATAGCGACATGTGAATGGGCATTGTTGAAAGCAAGAGTGGACAATAATGTGTATTCTGAAAATGGATATTTTGTTATGGTCAACCTAATGCATTCATTAATTAGATGACAACGAAAAAGTTTCGGGCCCAGGCTAAACCAACAAAAATCTTTTCTACAAGACTGAAATTGCCTAAATGATTCCTCAATCAATGGAAATAACCGTTTCCCTCCTCTAATACCTAAAATACATTGTAGGAGATCGATTTTTCAAGTAACTTAATATAACTAGCAATTGCCCCAAAAAGTGCAAAGAGAGGCCGATTATAGACAAGTTTTTTTATGTATAAAGTGTTGAGAATGGAGGATCTCAGATTAGACTTTAGTTGGACTCCATTGGTTTGAGAGATGTATCTTGTGTTACCATTTGTGCATATTATGGGCATAAAGTTTGTTATGATGATGGAGATTATTTTCAACCAGTTGTGGGTTGGAAACAACTTTTATGAATGCCTTGGGTAAGATTCCATCTTCTAGATAATGGAAATTCTAGTGTCCATTTAGTCTATACTAGATTACAGTGATTGTTGGCAAAGTTAAAGAAACTGTCATCAATGTATAGAGCCAACGTAACTCGTAGTCATCAGTTTTTACCCATACAGGGCTATGATTATAGGTACCAGCCATTTGAGCGAGCAGCCAGTGTATTTGCTAAATAGCGATCATGTTATCCTCTCGGAGTTATTGGTTGTGCTTAGAAAATATAAAGTAGGATTGAGCATCGACTATCTGGCTGGATGGAATTTTTGATAAGTGTCAGCCAATTTTCTCTATTGTGTAATCATCCAAAACATAGAGGCTAACTCAAGTGGATGCTTCAGTGGAAATTGTGTGGCCCTTGCATTATCTAGGTCTTATAGAAGCAAATAACAAAAACAACATCAAATACAATCCATCTCTAAACCAAAAAAACATCAACAAACAGGGTAATACAATCCATCTCTAAACCGAAAAAACATCAACAAATAGGGTCCAGATGACCGTTAGCATCAAAAAAAAAAATCATGTTACAAAAAATACCTACATATAATCAAAATCATTCTCTATATTAGGATCTCCATCATCACTATCACCCTCTAAGCATTAAAATAAGATAGAAAAAAAGTAGCATCTCATGTCAAGATTTTGTTTCAGTGATGGGTACATTTTTAGTAGGGTTCTGAGAGAAGAGTTCATCAACCAATGTCACTAACATTAAGGTACATAGAGAGCTTAGTGTTCTTGATTAATTACTAATTCATACCCTCATACATAACAAAATCCAATGGAAATGTGGAAATCCCCACAATCTTGAAATCCTGAAAAAGGTTGTCAAGTCTATTAAATTTTGATTGAGATCTAAAATTTTACTTTCTCCATATGAAATTCAATGAGGTCAGACCTACTCTCAAACATCCAAAGTCATTTCATGGTAATGTTATGAATTGCATAAGCAATATTAAAGCCATAGGCTTGAATATTAGGCAAAAATTCTTGTTTTTTTCTAAAAAATAATTACATTTGGAACATCTTTAATCAAATTGTGCAAAATTGGCCAGTTTGGTATCTAACCAGCCAGTGCAATACTAAGTTGGCCATTTCCGGTTCCAGACCTCGAACCAGACCTGTTTGGGTGTCAAAAATATCGAACCGGCTGATTTCCCTAGTTCCGGTCTGGTTCCAATAACACTGGTTCTATGTTAGTCAAGATTTTTGAGCAATACCCTGTAGTTATCATGCATGCATATTTATGATAACTACTATACTTCTTCTTACCTTTATCATTTCCCTGCTTTAAAGGCTGCTCTGAGTTACTAATAGAGACAGTTCTAAAAGATAAGGCTTTGAGAACCTTGGTTTAGTTGGTGGAGGCTTAGTACATTTTCTTCTGAAGCTTTGGCCTCAAACTCGAGAGCTACTTGTAAAGCATTCTCCAAACCATTTATACTAAGCAGGTCCATTTTTCTTTGGATATTTTGGTTGAGAGTCCTATGAGAAGTGAGTCGAGGAACTTCCAAGTTCATCACCATGGACTTGAAGCCATCAAAAATATTGTTTGATGCCTTTGACCAGGTACTTGCCTTACGTGAATCCATTGCTTCATGATTTCCTCTGCTTTCCCCTTCAAGTATAACCTATCTTGCATTTCTTGCTTGAAGCATATCAAAGTTTGTGTAGGAGGTGAATTTGAGTTGACTAAGTCTCGTACAAGAGCCCACCGCCATGTTAAGGGTTGGTCGCTCCATACTGACTTCTTTTAGCATCAACTTCTGTGCATCATTCAAAATTTATCAAAAATTTTAATGATTGGATAACATAAACACCTACAAAAATGCTCAAAGGTTCGTTGAGCCTTCTGATGCAATCCCTTCAAGAAATGTATTTCCTTATCACACTATAAACTGTACGAAACCTAGCAAAAACTAGAGTAGAAAGTATTCTCTAAAGAACATTAGATTTATTATTGAGATTATTACAAGTTCGTTTTAAAAAAGTTGATAGCCATCACACTATTTTCTTGTGCTTGGTGGGCGTATGTATTTGTTTGCGTGTGTTGTGATTCTACTTTTGATAATGCAGGCCATGTAACCTGTTCTAGGTGTTCTGGAAGTAAGAAGGATATGCACAGACATTAGGTACACCGTTTCAAGTTGAAAAATAAAAATTAAATAAGCACATAGCAAATAGAGAATATATGATTAAATACCTAGTGGAAGCTACTTATTTAGTATGCTGGCTTGGTTTCCATGCTTCATTTGAGTGTAAATTTGTTTATGAAGGTCTAAGCAGGCCTTTAAGGGTCAGGCAACAGTGTCCCAACTACAAATGCAATCTCCTCGAGACTTCACACATGAACAGAATAAACAAACCTCTCTAGGCATCAGCAGCAGCATAGTCTCCTGAAATCTCCCATGGCTAGCTCCTAAACGAGGGAGTAGTGATAGGCATTGGCGGGACAGGGAGAAGAAATGGGCAAATAACATATTCATTGGTGGCTTGAAAGTTAAAATGCATTTTCTTAAGAATTCTTTAGGGTTTCTTGGGAAGATGATTTTTTTAAGTTAAAATTGGATTTGGTTTGGTTCAGTTTTGGACAAACAACAGATTGACTATACAAATCCCAACTAAATCGAATTATTTGGCTGTACCAAAGTTCTTCCAGATTTTCGAATGTTTTCCTCGATTCAGCCAAACTTTTTTACCATGTAAAAGATAGTTGCTTATTAGATAGAATTGCAATCAATCGAAAGAAAGAATAAACAACTAAGCACAACAAAACAACCACAACTCTAAAAGCATTTAAGCAAACTATACTACAACAACAGAAATTAATAAAACGTAGCATTTATTACATGAATCTGAAAAACACTACATACTTCAACAATAATTTAGAAAAAGGCATCACTCAACATCAATCTCAAACAACATAAAATGCCATGTTTCACCAATTGCATGATAACTTGCAGTGGAATAACGTTACTTAGAGGAAAGGAATCCTTTTGGAACATTATATACCATTTTTTAGCAGAATGGTTGAGACAAAAAAACACCCTTGAACTTTAGATGTCAAGAAAATACAGACTATATTTCTAACACATTGTTGATTTCATGCCTGCGAACAATCCATGATGTTGCTCCTATTAAAAGACAATCCTTGGTTGGCTAGGTTATTGCAGTTGTGTTTTAAAGTGCCTATAATGGCACACTACATATAGAATTTGAAAAAATTTACAAAAATTTTCACTTTAAGGCTTTTCTACATATTTTTTTGGCAATCCCAAAAGGAATTTTTTGAATATTTCATATAAAAATTAAATGGGGAAACCAACAAGCAGAGAAAATATCATTATTTATTTTCACAGCAGGCCTCTTCTACGCTTGTAATCATTCACAGTTAATGTCAGACTATGCCTCCTTCCATCATAACTAGGATCTTGCACTCCACAAGTTGACTCAATCTTCTGCTTTCTAGCCATAAAAGCTAAAGGGGCCCCTTGAGCACCCCCATATTTCTGCAGTCCAACAAGTGAAATTGGAAGTTCAAAATCATGCAAAGAATACACCTTTGCATCTTCTGATACAGGAGCATCAGTGTCGACAAGCTTTCCATCATCCTCAACAGTTTCTATTGTTATGGCTTCCTCTACTTTGGCTGCATCTGCCTCTTTGTTCGCATTAGTGTTGTCTTTAGCAACCTTCGCCTTTGTATCATAATAATTTTGAGATTGAGTCCAACACCGAGTGAAAGGATCATACCCTGCTTCACCTGCTTTAATATTAAGGTTTAGAGGCTTGATCTCAAAAGCGTTCTTGAAATTTTCAGCGTTGTTTTTCTTATTCATTTCTGCTAGCATCAAGGCTTTTGCATCCTTGCTTTTTCTCTGAAGAGAAAGGACTTCTAGTTCCTTCAATCTCACTTTAATTCTCTCAATTTCTGAATAATCATACCTGCTATCCACCAGCTCCATCTCTCTTCTAACCATGTCCTTTTCAGCAGCCACATTCGATGGCCTTTTGGAAGCCAACTTCTTTTCCTGCAACATTTGTTTTACATTTTCTGCTGAATACACAAATTGATTTATATTTTTTAGCGCATTTATTTTTTCCTCAACTTCTGCTTGACTAATCATCCAACCACCACTGTGTTCTACTTCCCGTTCCCAATCTAAAAACTCTTTCTCAAGTGGAGGTGAATCAGACACCCTGGCCATCTGCCATCTTGCTGCACTGCTCTCGCTACCACAGAAACAATTCAAATACTTGTATGTGGTGCAGTTCTCAAACTTGTATTGTTTATCAGGGTCTGTCGCATCAACATTTTTTACCATGCAAAGACGGTAAGTACTCTGTCCTGACCTGGACATTCCTATCCCAATTCTTACAAAGCAGCCCACAATGATATTCTCAAAGAATGGTTCCATAAACCACTTGGCAAGTTTTGATCTCCTTATTGTTATGCTTCTAATATCTTCAAAGATGGGAGTGTCAGCAGAGCCGGGACCATCACCATCACTATCTGATTCTTCGCCACTACTTCCACTTCCTTCTCCTTCACTAGAGGATGAAAAACTAGGGCTCCGACTCGCATGAGATTTTCTTCTACTAGGTGACGAATCCTACCCCTTAGATGAACCAATATTATCTCTCCGCTTACGCTGAATGTCAGAATCCTGTGCTTTCTGCCGCCTTGCTACCAATTCACTCAAAGCATTTTCTTTTACAGGCCTTGTCGATTTCACAGAAGAGCGCATCCGTGAAGATGGAGGCCCTATTTCTTTCCGTTGTTGATTGCTAATCTCATTTTGGCGAGCCCTTTTACGCATTAAATAATTACCCCTTGCTTCTGCTCGTTCTGCCAAAATCAACTCCCGGTCTAGTTCAGACATTTTCCCAAGTTTCTCCCTATCTTCATCATCTTTGTATAAATCACTTCCTATGGATAATTCGCTATCGGAATCATCACAGCGACCCCTGTCATCATCATCCTTATCACCAGAATCAAATCTCTTTTTCAGGGGCATTCTTGACCCAGAATCCTTCCTATTTTCTATCCCAACATCATCTAAATCATCGTCATCAATGTATTTCGAGTCACTGCCATCATCTGAATCAGAATCTTCCAGTCTCCCTTTCGTAGGATTTCGGTTTTGCTTTCCATCATTGGTAGATGTTCGACTAGCTGCTTCTAGAAGCAAATGCTCCAGTTCAGCCATAACTTTTTTTCCCCTCTAAACACCCACGCCGATTGAATAGTCCTTCGTTCCCTAGCTAGAGCAGAGACTGCAAATACCACTCCTCAATAGATCTTCAAAACCTAAAACCTATTGTCCATCAAACAGATTAAAATTGTGAGAGGCAAACCACACCATGGAGCTTAATAAATGTACATCACCGACATTAAGTTTTGTAATACATGGTCCTTACAATGAAATGAACATTACTATCTCAATTAGTTCAAAAGAACCCTTAGACCTGTAAAGAAAGCACATTGAACATAGAGATGGCAAATTTCAAAAATATTTCTGAGACAAATTCTTCATAGAACTGAAAAGTTTGAGAAGTACACATATCACAAACCAAGTATGCGCAAAAGCATGAGAATATAACAAACCCTAACTATACAATTAATACTGACCAAAAGTCATAGAATAATAAATATTACATGAAATTCAAACCAAGTAAAATCAAGGTCCTACCAGGAATCTAAATATTGCCCTAAAGAAAATTTTACATTCACAATGAAAAAAAGGGTGTTACAGAACAGGCAACGAAACCCTAAACGGCCAACTCAAATTTATATTAATGTAAGTATAGACACTGATGAAACTGTGCAAATGTAAGCTACTGAAAGAATGAAAAGACACCAGATTTCTAACAGAGATGAGAAACAGATACAGAAAAATTAATGATTGAAAAAACTGAACTTTCTACAGGGAAAGAGTTAACGAACATTATCACAAAAACCAAGTTCGAGTAACTAAATGGAATTTTATCTGATTGTCTGAAACGATAATTACCTGCATTTCAAAGGTTTAGTGTTTGAGTTTATGTCTAATAGAAGCTTAGGGAAACATTTGTACCCTAATAAAGATGGCAACAATGGTGAGGATGTATGTAAATTGGGGTTGAAAAAAAGATTAGACATTGTCATAGATGTGGCCCATGCCATGGAATATCTTCACCATGAAAATAGTGCATTGTGATATAAAACCTAATAATGTACTTTTGGATGAAAATATGTTAGGCCATGTCACAAAATTTGGTATTGCAAGACTAATTGGTGAAAGCTTTACAAATCACATGCTTCATCACTTGCTTTAAGATGATCAATTGGCTACATTGCCCCAGGTATGACTTTCTTAAACATCACTTTCATTTTTCCTCTCATTAACAATATTTATATCGATTTATTGAGTAAAATTTAATGAAGGTTTTTTTCGTTGTAGAGTATGGACTCTGTGGAACAGTTTCCACCCATGGAGATGTTTATAGCTATGGAATTATGTGATTGGAAATGCTCACTAGAAAACAACCAACTACTCACATGTTTGTGGGAGATCTAAACTTGCACAATTGAGTAAACTTTGCATACCCAAACAATGTGAATGAGGTAATTGAAAGTAGCCTTTTTCATGAAGTGTATGGAGATGAATTTGATGAAAACAGTGTATACAAATGTCTACTATCTTTTCTACATGTTGGTTTTCTTTGTTCAAAACATTCCCAAAAAGAAAGACCAACTATGAGAGTTGTGGTAAGGATGTTGGAGAGTATCAAAGATGATTTGGTAGCAAATGAAGTTGCTTCTAGGAGATTGAGACGAAGCATATCCAAGTTGCTTATCAATACAAATGCAACAATAAATGACACATCTACATAAAATGACCAAAGTTCTTCTACATTTTAGTTTTTGAAATTGATAACAACAAAAGGTTTTCAGTCTTGCCATTATCCTTACAATGACAATATTATGGCAATATTTTTGTACTTTTGGTGGAAACATATTTATGTTAGATGGTTGTCATGGAAATCCCACTATATTATGGATTGCAAATCTACATATCATTTTGTTTATAACCCTTCCATGATGTTAACATTCTTATCCATGAAGTAAATAATAAAGAAATGTGTTTTTTAATATTTATAAATAAAATGATTTTTATTTAATATTCAACTGTAACTTTTAATCTAATAAATTGGCCAAATGAATTTATATGGTTGGAAAGAGTAATGTATAACTTTTTTTTGAGATTCTCTTGATGACGTGGAAAATAATGTGTTATTGCTTTTTGACATTCTCATGAGGGTTCTTAATGATGTGCAGAATAATTAAGTAATACAAACCCCTAGTAACTTTTAAAGATTAAGGATGCTAAATTTTATGACATGTTAGTATCATTATGCAACCTTTTTAGTGAGGTGTGTGGAGATGGACTTAATGAAAATAAAGTATACAAATGTCTACTATCTTTGCTACATGTTGGTTTGCTTTGTTCAAAACATTCCCCATAAGAAAGACCAACTATGAGAATTGTGGTAAGGATGTTGGAGAGTATCCAAGATGATTTGGTGGCAAATGAAGTTGCTTCTAGGAGATTGAGATGAAGCATATCCAAGTTGCTTATCAATACAAATGCAACAAGAAATGACACCTCTACATCAAATGACCAAAGTTCTTCTACATTTTAGTTTTTGAAATTGATAACAACAAAAGGTTTTCAGTCTTGCCATTATCCTTATAATGACAATATTATAGCAATATTTTTGTACTTTGGTTGAAACATATTTATGTTAGACGGTTGTCATGGAAATCCCACTGTATTATGGATTGCAAATCTACATATCATTTTGTTTATAATCCTTCCATGATGTTAACATTCTTATCCATGAAGTAAATAATAAAAAAATGTGTTTTTTTAATATTTAGAAATAAAATGATTTTTATTTAATATTCATCCGTAACTTTTAATCTAATAAATTGGCCAAATGAATTTATATGGTTGGAAAGAGTAATGTATAATTTCTTTTTGAGATTCTCTTTGATGACGTGGAAAATAAAGTAATGCGTTATTGCTTTTTGACATTCTCCTCATGGTTCTTAATGATGTATAGAATAATTAAGTAATACAAACCCCTAGTAACTTTTAAAGATTAAGGATGCTAAAATTTATCACAGGTTAGTATCATTATGTAGCCTTTTTAGTGAGGTGTGTGGAGTTGAACTTAATGAAAATAAAGTATACAAATGTCTACTATCTTTGGTACATGTTGTTTTGCTTTGTTCAAAACATTCCCCATAAGAACGACTGACTATGAGACTTGCGATAAGGATGTTGGAGAGTATCAAAGATGATTTGGTGGTAAGTGAAGTTGCTTCTAGGAGATTGAGATGAAGCATATCCAAGTTGCTTATCAATACAAATGCAACAAGAAATGACCTCTCCATCAAATGACCAAAGTTCTTCTACATTTTAGTTTTTAAAATTGATAACAACAAAAGGTTTTCAGTCTTGCCATTATCCTTACAATGACAATATTATGGCAATATTTTTGTACTTTTGGTTGAAACATATTTATGTTAGACGATTGTCATGGAATTTTCACTATATTATGGATTGCAAATCTACATATCATTTGGTTTATAATCTTTCCATGATGTTAATATTCTTATCCATGAAGTAAACGATAAAAAAAAATGTGTTTTTTTTAATATTTATAAATAAAATGTTTTTTATTTAATATTCATCTGTAACTTTTAACCTAATAAATTGGCCAAATGAATTTATATGGTTGGAAAAAGTATTGTATAATTATTTTTTGAGATTCTGTTGATGACGTGGAAAATAAAGTAATGTGTTATTACTTTTTGACATTCTCATTCGGGTTCTTCATGATGTGTGGAATAATTAAGTAATACAAACCCCTAGTAACTTTTAAAGATTAAGGATGCTAAATTTTATGAAAAATAAAGTAATGTGTTATTGCTTTTTAACATTCTCATCCAGGTTCTTACCGATGTGTAGAATAATTAAGTAATACAAACCCCTAGTAACTTTTAAAGATTAAGGATGTTAAATTTTATGACAGGTTAGTATCATTATGTAGCCTTTTTAGTGAGGTGTGTGGAGATGAATTTAATGGAAAAAAAGTATACAAATGTCTACTATCTTTGCTACATGTTGGTTTGCTTTGTTCAAAATATTCCCCATAAGAAAGACCAACTATGAAAATTGTGGTAAGGATGTTGGAGAGTATCAAAGATGATTTGGTGGCAAATGAAGTTGCTTCTAGGAGATTGAGACAAAGCATATCTAAGTTTCTTATCAATACAAATGCAACTAGAAATGACATCTCTACATCAAATGATCGAAGTTCTTCTACACTTTAGTTTTTGAAATTGATGACAACAAAAGGTTTTTAGTCTTACCATTATCCTTACAATGACAATATTATGGCAATGCTTTTGTGATGATGATGATGATGATAATGATAGTAGTTAACGTCCAATGAGACCAAATTGGTCTATCGGACCTATAATTTTCTTAGTTTTTAATTGTCTGGCTCCTCATCTTTCTTGGCGAGATTGGTGTTGTAGCTTTCTTTTTTTTTCTTTACAGTCTTCCAACTTCCTTTATCTTGCATCTCCTTCATCTCTTCTGGTTCTTGGGACATTGGTGTCTTAGTTTCGCGATCTATTGTGTTCGTCCTTTTGAAGATAGTCGGAGAAGAAGTTTGGTCTAGGAGATCTGCTTTGTTGTTAAATGAAGATTTATTTTGTGTGGTATTCAAATCCTCATAACTGTTGATTCTTGAGGGGTCGTCGAGTTCACTTTTTTGTTGTTGTGCAGGGCCTTCTTTCTGCTTGTCTTGAGAGTTGTTTCTTTCTTGCCCGATTTCTTGTGATTCAGAGTTTTCTCTAGAGTATTCTTCTTTGATGACAATGTAGTGTTCTTTTTGTGCTCCTTCCCACCATGTAGATCTGTGGTGGTTTTTTCTAGTAGAATTTTTCTCGTAGACTTTTGGGCAATTTTTGGCTAGATGGTCTGTCTCAAAGCAGGATCGACATCTAAAGAAGACACTTTCATAATCGAGTTTCTGGTTCCACACATAGTCTGTACTTTTGGTTGAAACATATTTATGTTAAACGATTGTCATGGGAATCCCACTATATAATGGATTGCAAATCTACATATCATTTGGTTTATAATCCTTCCATGATGTTAATATTCTTATCTATGAAGTAAATGATATAAAAATATGTATTTATTTTAATATTTATAAATAAAATGATTTTCATTTAATATTCAGCTGTAACTTTCAATCTAATAAATTGGCCAAATGAATTTATTTGGTTGAAAAGAGTAATGTATAATTGTTTTTTGAGATTTTATTGATGACCTGGAAAATAAAGTAATGTGTTATTGCTTTTGACATTCTCATCAGGGTTCTTAATGATGTGTAGAATAATTAAGTAATACAAACCCCGAATAACTTTTAAAGATTAACGATGTTAAATCTTATGACATGCTAGTATCATTCCTGATAGCTTTCTGACTGTTTCTTTTTTAAAGATATATAAAATGAATAAAATTTGTTGTTGCAAAGAAATATACAATGTTTTCGTGGAGAAACCTGAAATGGATCGTTTCCATATTTCAAAATGGATCCTTTCCATATCTCAAAGCAAAAGCTGAGGTAAAACATTCTGTGTTAATTGAAGACTAGAAGGCAAATACTCACTTGTAGCTAGTTTGTAATTGCAATGGATACTTTCTACTATAGTCAATAATAGGTAAACCATCTCCTCTTGTTAATATGTAATCTAATCATAATGTTTCCTTCAGCATCAGTTGTGAGCATTATTCTTGGCCATAAAGATTATCACACGAGTTAGTTTCAACATTATGATTAGAAAACAAAAATACTGGGTTTGTCACATAAAAACAATACAACTCAAATATTTTATCTGCCAAAAGTTAATAGATAACCTGCATATTGGAAAAATTCTAGAACATGTGTGGGTCTGCAGGAGTTCTTGAAAATGGCAACATCAAGAGCAGAGTTGTTAACTATCTCCATTTGAGTTGTTATACAGAGAGATAAAGTATAAAATTTAAAAATCAGGTCCACAACATAAGATTGTTACATAAGGGACTTACATGATTCTTCAACAATAAAATTGATTGATTATCATGTAAGTGAAATAAAAGTACATTGCATTGAATTCCTTTGATTTAAGGAGCTCCCTAGGTGCTTGTAGTTTCTAGACACAGTTGGCATTCGGCCAGACATCTAATGACTACCAATGCTTTAAGTCTCTAAGGATTGAAGAGCTCTATTGTTGATACTTAGTTCATCTATTTGATGTACGGTCCAATATGGCTTTTGGAACTTAGATTCTGTGGTCAAGTTCGGCCCCGTGGAAGTTTTATAGATTTTTCAATAATTGAGGCTTCAATTAGGTTTGTGGAGGCATCTTCAGCCGTTGCAATAGGAAATCAGGGATCATAATTGACAGAGCTTGCAGGGAACATATCATAATCACATGCTGATTTACTTGAAGACTGAAACTCTTTGTGATTGAGCTTCTAGTTCCTGGTATCCAAGTACAGTGTACATAGGCAGTGGGTTTAGCAAGTGATAACAAGAGAGATTAACAGCTTCCTTGGTGAATCAAGTCTGAAACAATAGTATGTTCTGTTTTCCTAGGTGATTCATCAAGGAGCAAGCTCTGTTTTCCTAGGTGATTCATCAGATAGCAAGTCTGAAACAATACTGTAATCTGTTTTCCTAGGTGACTCATCAGGTAGCAAGCTTACAAGGAGAGACCATAAATAAGGAGAGAAAAAAAGAGCTTTGATGGAGGAGAATTGTACAAGACCTTAACATTCATGCTAATGCCTTCATAGTGTTCATGACAGTTCACGTTTCAAGAGAAGTTAGATATTGCACATATGACCATGTTTAACTTTCAGACATTATCACATTGTAAGTAAATCGTGCAATAATCAGACCGTGTTTATATTTTTCTTGCTAGACAAAGGGCTTATTATCAATGAGTGACAGGAGATAGATGCTTCATCGTAGGAAACCAGAGCAATACTGACCATTTTCACTCTCAGAGAAAGGAATGGCCCAGAGGTTAAAAATTCCAATGGAGACAAAAGATCCTCATGTTGAATCTAGAGGAAATTCAAGAGTAAATAAGAGGGCTACGGAGAACGTTAGATACTCAGCTACAATCACTGTAAAAATCAATCGAATTTAATAGGAACCACACTGTAAATGAAATGTAGGTAAATAGAGGCACGTAATAGTTGGTGTGCAGAATATCAAGCTTAAACTGGAATTGTATTTCAAAATCTGAGAAAAAAAAAAAAGGGGAACTGGAATAAGGTAGTGACCTGAATAAAAAGCTTAATACTAATATGTACAATGAGCTGCAGCGGCTGAGCTCCACCAATGTATGGATAGTGCCATTGTTGGGCAACTGCAATGGGGCTTGATCATTCCGAAGATGGGGAGTCGAGGAGAACGAAACGCAAAGGAGCAGCCCCTCTATTGATTTCCTCCCACTCTCTTGTATGTGTTTCTTCATAAGATATTACATACTTAATTCCATAGAGATGATTAGTAGACTTTATTAGTCAAATTGCCACATGGAAGAAGGTTCCCTTCCCACAAACAAAGAAAATCTCATACAGTAATGGTGTCTTAGATTATTGTTACTGTGTGAGCGCATTCTAGTCCATGTAATAGTAATAATAGATATATCAATGGTTGGGCCCAAATTAGCCTCGTGGAGACACCTGTTGCCATTGCAATAGGAAATTGGGGATCTCTCTTGTCGCCCTGTTATAATATGTTGGTTCCTGGTTCTAGTATCCAAATAAGTACACTTTACATAGGCATTGGGTTCATCAAATGATAACAAGAGACACCAATAACTTACTAGGTGATTCAAATGTGAACAATATTGTGTTGTGTTGCTGGGTGGTTCATTAGATTGTAAACTTATAGAGTTGCTGCAAGCCATATGTCAGGACAGAGAAGAATAGGTTTGATGGATGAAGATTTCCCAAGAATTTTAACATTCATACTAACTCGTTAATAGTGATAATGGTAGTTTCTGTTTCAAGGGAAGTTAGAAAGTGCACATATTGGTATAAGATATTTTTCAGGAGAAAAAAAGCATGATATATTATATTGAGTAAATATAAAAACAGATGTACATGTATGTATGATCCACATATCACACATATCTTGTAACACATCATATACATATAGATCAGTCATATCAAAAGACATATATGTGGATGTGAAAACAGCAGAGTGAGAGCCATGGTAGTGAATATAACCATCATATAGTCTAATATGGAAAAACAAAAAACAATCATATTCAAATATATCCATATATCATGTGCCATGTAGTCACGATATTGTCCAAAATGAAAGAGATAGGCGTGTGGGAATCATTGAAGATTCGTGTGTTCCGCCATTTCCATGCCGTCCATAGAAAAATGAGGATGAGAAATCGCCGATTCCCATTTTGTCTGCTCCACCATAAAAGCGCTGCACGGGGAGAGTCAAAAACAGTCAGTGGAAAATCAAAAGTATTTGCCAGTACATACCAGATCCGTAGAGTGGATGGGCATTTGAAAAACATGTGGAGATTGGTCTCTTCATCTGATTCACACATAGAACATCTGCTGGGGCCGTGCCATGAGCGCTTCCTGAGATTGTTCCATGAGAGATTCTTATTGTGGTAGACCAACCACGCAAAATGAATGATCTTAAGAGGACACTTTGCCTTCCAAAAAACTGTAGGGAAAGGCGGAGAAGAGTTTGACGATCTGGAGCTGATCATAAATGTATATATATCTCTGACAAACACAGGCCTCCGAAAACTACAAACAGTCCAGTTTAGATGATCAGCCAAGCCATGACGATGGAATCCACCCTGGGATAATGAGTCCTTGATCGATTTCCAGTTCCCCTCCAATATGTCCAGTAGGTTGAGATCATGGCCATCCTTCCAGATAGGTGTTGAGCCGCGCCATTCTTTGATGAGTTTGTCCCAAGTGAAAATACCATGCCGCTGTAGATGAAAGTTTAGGTCCCTTGGTATGTGTAAATCACCAAGACCACAAGCGATGGGGTCGATGCCAATGAAGACACTACTGCCAGTATATATCCGCCATCGTAACCGGGACAAGAAAAATGTTTCAATCTTCCTCATGCTGAGCCATATAGGAGATCCATACCGCGGCCCAATGGTCCCTTGCCTGTACCAAAACTCAATGTGCCTGCCCTTCATGTATTTCTATCGAATGAGATTGCTCCATGGGCTGTTACCGAAGATGCCCCTCCTCAAAGTGCGACATATAAGCGCGCATCCAAAAAGTCGAAGATCCTTTAAGCCCCATCCGCCTTGTTGCTTTGGTAAAGATATGTCCTTCATTTTTGCAAGATGAATTTTTTTGTGTGTGGACGATCCTCCCCATATGAAATTTGCAGAGATCTTATTGAGACGTTGAATGATGCTTGAGGGTAAAAAGAACAAATGTGCCCAAAAAACAGATAGTTGTGATAATACCGCCATGGCCAGAATCACTCTGCCAGCCAGAGATAGAGACCGGAATTCCCAAGATGATATTTTTTTATAATATCGCTCAATTAGCCATTCCCAGTCTATGGCCGAATATTTATGTGTTTTTAGGTGGAAGACGAGATATGTGATACCATTCTGGATCGGATATGCGAGAAAACCAAACATATCAGCAATTCTGTTTATCATAACCATGTCTGTCCCATTATAGTATAAAATAGATTTGGTTTTGTTGATAACAAGTCCCGTGGCCTTTTGAAAATTGTTGAGGACGTCAAAATAACAGACCCATGATGACAGGTGAAGCATGGCGCATAGAAGGACATTGTCCACGAACAGATTGTGAGATAAAGATATGTGTCTGCTAATCTTGATGGGAATACATCGGTGTTCATCCACTTCCTTGTTAATGTGAAGGTTGAGCGTATTCATGGCTAGGATAAAAATAATGGGTGCAAGTGGGCATCCCTGGCGTAGTCCCCTTTCAGCGCAGAAGTATGGGGATGGAATGCCATTGATATTGATAGCATAATTAACGTCTTCAATACAAGCCATGATCCAGCTGATCATCTCAACCCGAAGCCCAATCTTAGCCAATAGACATCTGATGAAGCCCCAGTCTATGCAGTCATATGCCTTTTGTAAATCAATATTGAGCACTGCCCCGTCAATGCACTTGGAGAACATGGAAAAGATACCTTCCTGAGTAAAAGCCACTGCGTCCAACATGTTTCGACCCTTTAGAAATGCATGTTGATCCTTAGATAAGTGAGTAGCCAAAGTGCCCTTTATGCGCTCCGCAATGATCTTTGATATGATCTTGAAAGAAATGTTGCACAAGGAGATCGGTCTATAGTCTGTAAAGGATTCCGCATCTCTCTTCTTTGGGATGAGAGCAATCAAAGTGGATGAAGTGTGAGGATGTATGTGCCCAGAGATGCGGGATTCCTCAATCATCCGAATGAGGTCATGTTTGATAATGTCAAAGAATTGTATAAAGAATTCTATGGTCCAGCCGTCTGGGCCAGGACATTTGTCTTTGCTGAAAGCCTTAAGGATCCCATGGAGCTCGTCCTCAGTAATCGGCTGGAAAATAGAGTCGTTTATATCATCATCAAACATAGTGGGAAATAATTCAATCCCCCAAAGAATGTCCCGTATGGCGCAGCCCATGCCCCGACTGTATTGATTTTTAAAGTGGTTGAGGGCAGCGTCAGTGATATCCTGATGAGAGTATAAATATCCACCATCTCCATCACAGATTCTCCAAATAACATTCATTTGTCATCTGTGATTTGCATATTTGTGGAAAAATTTAGTATTCCGATCTCCCTCCATGAGCCATAACGCCCTACTCTTGAGACGCCATGAGGATTCCTCCTTTAATAGTTGGATCTTGAGACGTGATAACTCAGCAATCTGGCACCTGATGCTAAATGAAAGAGAATTTGGATCATTTGAGGAGAGAATATGGTCCAGTTCATATTGAAGCTTTTGCAAAGAAGATCGGTCGCGCTTCCTTTTTTCCATTTGCCATGACTGGACTTTAGATCGAATGTAGGACATACGTTCTCTAAAGGAGGGGGGAGATGAAGAAGAGTTATATACAGAGGTATTCCATGCATCAGAAACAACGAGGACTAAACCTAGATCGTCCATGAATGTTCTATCAAATTTGAAAGGATAATGCTGACTAAATAAACTGTGCCGCCATTGTATGAATACGGGCCGGTGGTCAGATATGGAGTCGTTCCCAATGGAAAGAAAAGGCATGCCCATGGAATCTAGAATGTTCGCATGTATGATAACACGGTCAATACGCTTTGCAATATAGGCACTTCCGGACCGACCGTTATCCCAAGTATGAGTCAGTACAGATGGAGCGACATCAATGAAATTCCTGATCAATAGATGGTTCCTTAAGAAGTCTGCAAGCGGGTCCATTTTCCTGCCACCACCCCAAACTTCGTCAGGACAGAGGGTGAAATTCATATCCCCCACAATCATCATACATCGATTCTCACATAGATCCGATGAAAGGAAACGGTCCCAGAAAGAATATCTGTGCACATATGGAGCATATGTATTTAGAATATGTATAGGGAGGTGGTGTCCCCGGAATGAGGCAGAAATCATAATGCCAGCAAAGCATTTATAGGCAATGGTGCGAATCCAAAGTGGATTCCACAAAACAGCGAGCCCTCCAGAGTGACCACATGCATCAATGGCCACCATATACCATGATGGGAACATCCTCCAGAAGTATGTAATGGATGACTGTTTGTCATGCATAGTTTCTTGAATAAGAATGATCTTCGGCCGAGCAGAGATGAATATATGTTTTAGCGCAAGATATTTGGGGCCAGCACCGAGCCCCCGAATGTTCATGGAAACAATGTCCATCATGGAATAGATGGCCCAGCTGCATCTGCTCTAAGAGGCTGTGTCTGAGGAGAAGACATTTCAGAAATCGGGACGTCGACCAGAGATAATGACCAAACCCCCTGTGCAAGACATTGTGATCTTCCGCGAAAGTGGCGAGAGCCACCCCTGGATGTCTTCCTGACAGTGATGTTTTTGCCGGACGCCAGGGTGATAATGGGAGAGGCATGGTGGAAAGGCTTGTGGATGGTAAGAGGCTCAAGTTCCACAGATTTATGATGCAGAAGGAGGTCAATATCACTGTCAAAGGGATTGGCGGGCGATGAAGTGGGAGAATTAACAGGAGTGACCGCAGAGGCGGACTCCTTCCCCTTTGTAGACAGAGGGTGGGAGGCGCGAGGGGGGGAGGAGGAGGAAATGAAGATGGGAAGAGAACCCCTGGATATATCTCCAATCGGAATAGGAGAGGGAGATCGGATAGCAGGATCATCTGTAGGCTCGGGGATAGCGGCACATGGATGGAAAGATGAGCACGACTGTGGGAGATTGACCAAGGCCAGATCAGATCCAACAGGAGAATTGGTTGGTTGCCCATCAGAAGGACAAGGAGATAAGGATGGAGGTTGATGAGGGGCAGATGGCGGAGGGGCAGTGAAAGAATCAGAGTCGCATGGGTGGCGACGAGATGATTTTTTCTGATGAGGGAAATGGCGACTGTGGGCATATTTTCTGGGGCATTTATCTATGAGATGCCCAGTCTTGTGGCAGGCAGCACAACGGAAAGGGATGCCCCAGAAGTCCAGTCGTTGGGAGATCTGCATACCTCGCCAAGTGATGTCAATATGCTCCGAATATCCACCCCTGTATGCTCGGTCAATAAGGATCCAAGCGATGCTTTTGTCTTTTTCGCCAATACACCACGGGTCAACGTAAACAAACCGACCAATAGAATTACCAATAATTTCTAATATCTCTTTAGACCACATCTCGAGCGGAAGGTTCGGGAGTTTCACCCAGATGAGGTTGTGTGATGGCGTGTTCTTCAGTGGGTCATACCCAATGTACCATCGATGGAGGGCAAGGAAACTCCGCTTGAAAACCCAAGGAACACGAAGAATGACATCAGCATCAGCAGCATCAAGAAAATGAAAGCAATACCAGTCCTTCATGAGATGGGAAATGAGGCGTGTAACCAATCACTGGCTTCCAATGGACAGCAATCCATTTCCGCATCTCCACGTCACACATTTCCGGGAAATGCCAGCGACCGATAAGGGCAAATTTCTGTAAACTGTCAATCCACTCAGCAAGGTGTGGGTTGTCCAAGTCAATGGCAGGAGGGGGTGCCGAAGGCTTAGCTAGAATACGTGATTTGTTGTAGGTCTTATGTGAGTTAGCATCCATACGGGAAGATCGTGCCCGAGAAACATCAGCACCATGGCCAGGAAAGGATGCATGGAAGGATTAGTGGATAGTGGAACGGTCCATGGCGGATCGCTCATTTGGCATGTGGCGGGCTGGGGCCCGTGTCTTCTCAGCGAGTATAGTGGCCCGTATCATCGCCTCCGTGGCAGATGAGTTGGACGCCGTAGCCATATGTAGATAAGGGGCGGCGAAAGAGACTGTCCGGAGTAAATGAGGAAACAGAGGTAACGTTCATATAGAGACGAACCCACTGACAAAGAATGACATATAAGCAGAGGAGGAAAGTGGCTGCGAGGAGAAACCTGGATGCAGTAGAGCCTGGATAGACGCTGCCGTATGGAATAGAGTACGGCAAGGAAGACTCGAGAAGGGAAATGTACCCGGGAACATTCAAAAGGACGAGTGACGAGGCATAATAAGGACACGACGACAATTAAAAATAGAGAAAAGGTGACGAGATGCACCGGCATATAGCCCATATAAGGAAGAATATGACAGGAGAGTACATCTCCGATCCCCAAAAGGGCAGAAAGAAACTGTCCAAAGAAATCCCAAGAGATCTAATCATTAAAATGCAAGCATGGGAAAATGAGCATGCGTCGGAAAAAATGGTTCTATGCCGGAAAATGGATCGGAAAGATGGAAGCCCGACAGAGAAACTAGGGATGAGCGAGCCGAAGGAAGCCAAAGTGTCTTCTTATGAAGATGAAACCCCTGACAATCAGGGCAACAACAGTAAATGGTGAAAATACACCACCATGATCCAATTCTGAAACGGAAGTCAGTGCATGGCTTGTATATGCGAACAAAACCTTTTAGATTTTGAAAAAAATCAGAGAGCATATTAACAGATGTAATGTAGGCACTTCCAGACGGTAAAAAATATTACAAAGCTCACAAAAATCGCAACAAGAAGGGATAGTATACGAAAAGCTAGTATGAGGACATGGAACCAGATAGAAATCCACAGCATGAAAGAACAGCCAAGGAAAATCATATTAAGAAAAATATATATATGTCTATTCATGGAACTATCACCCCTACAGACATCATCATATAATGAAACAGTTATAGAAAAACTTGTATATAAATCTAGAGGGATATAACAGGAAAGAGTGCATACTTGGGAAACGACACAGCGAGGAAAGAAATTGCAGAACCGCCAGCATAAAACCAGTAAGGAAAGGTAGCGATGATGTAGCAGATAA
>APFE031038721.1:0-27698 GCA_000404065.3 Pinus taeda
AGAATTTTATACAGAAGCATCAAGAACTACTCAAGCATTGAGGACCAACACTTTTTGAAGGAGAGGGGCATGTTAGGCCCCTATACTACTAGTGTAACCCCTTATTGTTATTAGTACAACCCACTTATTATATTGATGTACCCATGTAGTGCCCATATTGTTACTATTGTGCCCCATAGAAGCCCACTATTATTATTATTGTGCCCTTACATTATTATTGTTATGTAGGCTCTGATTATGTTATGACTACTTAGAATCCTATATATAGAAAGGAGGTCATTTCATTTGTATCATCCAAGAATTGTTCATTTATGTAACGTAAAGGAGGTTACCCCCTCGAAGAGGTTGAATTATAAGGCGTTGATCTATCTTTTCTGTCTTTTCTTGAGCTGGTTTCGTAACAGGTCATTTGTTCCTTGGTTTAAGAAGGATTAAAACTTATGTTGATGATATTCAAAATAAGTCTGAAGTAGTATGCATACAATCCCTTTATGAAAACAATGTGGCAAGGAGAAGTGTTGACCATGTGCTCTTATCACTACGCTAGGATGAAGCTGAGTCGAACATATGGAGGACCACAACAATGTCGGTTCAAAGCCTTCCATGCCTCAGTGATAATGAAAGATAGAGTGCTTTAAATGAAGCCACAACCAGTGATGGAAGACACCAATTTATGAATTTTGTGGTAGATTACACTCTTGCCTACCAACTAGGTTCTTGTAATAGTATGGAGCTTATGTGAACCCTAGCAGTGAATACATTTTCTTTGTGCTCTATAAGGTGAGATCCTCTCCATTGGAATTGACAATCCCAAATCCTATATTTGAGTATGAGTTATGTGTTGCTAAAGGGATACCAAGACTATTTGATAAGGTAGGTTCCACAAACGAGAATTGATGGTGGAATGCGTCATTCCAATACTCATTGTTTCAGTCTTCACATTAGATTGTTGAAAGCATAGGTATGAACAATAGCACTGGTGGAAAGACTTACTTGTCAAAGATAAGCCTGCAAATTATACTTGGCCATCCAATATGTCTTCAGACCCTCAGTGCAGATCTGTACCAGAAAGGATTATATTAGAAATTGTTTTTCCTATGGGAAAAAGGCTCAGAGCCAACAGGAGAATTGCAAGATTTTTTATGGTGGAGTAACCACTACAGAAACCATGTTCAAAGATACATAGAACAAACATGCAACAATCATCACTAGGGTAGATTTGCACCTAATGGTGTCCAGATACCCAGATTTTTGGCTCAACCTAGTAGTCATAGAGTCTCCATATTAAAAGGACTCAGAGCTCAATGTGGCCTTGTTTGCTATAGTGATCAAGCATAGAGGGTGAGGGCATTGCCTTTGATAAATTTTTTATAATTTTGTGATTGGTGGATATTGAAGTCATTTTCATGGGTCAATGACAAGATCCTGAGGTTCTCATGAACTCCCTAAAGGAGCACATGTCCATTGGTTTTTGAAGTAGGCACTACTAATAAAAGTGGAAGAAAGTCAACAACCCTCCCCTGAACGTGTCTAGCCTCTCCCCAACAGAATGTTCATTATAATGTTGTGTTTTAGTAGGATTGTATAAACAATTTCTTGGTAAATAACCTCAACTAATCTAGAAAGCTATTCCAATTCCTTAACAGTAAAATCTAATACTACTAGTAAGTTGTAACAAGTTAAAACTACTAGTAGATGTAAGTTAAAACTATTTCATTGACCAAAATATCATACAAGTTTATTGCATTCTTGAGAATTACGAAGATGTTAAAAAAGAAGACACTCTAGATCAGCCCCTGTCTTTTGGTTCTAGCACCGATATAAATTGTGAGTTTTGTGATCAGATCATCCCTATGACAGAACTAAACTCTTCCCAAGAAGATAATGAGAGTAAGCTAGATAAAGTTGTAAAGCTGAAGACAGAAAGATCAACAACCTTAATCAAGCTGAAGAAAACAATGGTTATGTTTCTCAATCCAAAATATTTCCAGGATCCGAAGGAGTAGAATACTTTGTATATGATAATATTTTCAACAATACAACCTTCCCAAAGCTCATAACATAGCATTTATATTTTGTGTTGACTACATTTAGCTAAAAGTCCCTACAGACAATGGAAGTAGAAGGTGATTCTTTGAACATTGATGCAATGAACATTTTGGATGATGATGAAGAACTTTATGGGAAGATGGTTTTGTACCCCCTTGAACTTCTTGCTATTTTTTATATAATTTTGATGGATGCTGGTTTTCACCTTAAACCTTTATGGGAGAATCACATATAGGTAGGCAGAATACAATCCTCTCAAGTTTCATGTGTCAAGTATATAGTTCATTTTCAGCTTTTGGTTTCATTTGCATGGTTCTTTCAAATTGACCTCCCTATAAAATTGTATAAAATATTTATTTTTATTTACATAACTACTTTTGTATTCAGGCAAGAATATTCAAACTCAAAGATACAGTTAACATGTGAGATTTGAATCCGTTAGATAGGCTTTGGTGACCAATGCATTTTTTTCTATGATATCTTAATCTCTTTAGCCATTTTGTTCAATGCCACTTTTTGGTAGAAAATAAGACTAGGTTGTGTTGGCCTTGAAATCTAGATATTGAGAAAATTATTTCAGTGAAAGGGATGATTATACATTGTAGCTCAATAATTATATAAATCAAAGAGGAATTTTTAATATGCCTTGTTTGTAGCTATGATCCACCACCAGTGCCCATTGATAGAAGTATTCATTTTCTTGAGTGCAACTATAATTTTGTTCTGTAGTTATAGCTTTCTATTGTAGCTTTTGTTTCTTCATAATTTTATAGTTACATGCATAGAATAGAGTTTATACTGAAGGGAAAATAATTCAATTTTAGATTGATGCATCAATTTTCATGATTTATTCATGCCACTGGAAGTAGTTCTCAAGCTCTCTTAGTGAATGCTATTCATTTTCTATGAACATGGTTGTGTCTCAAAATATGTTCAAAAATGTATTTGGAAACTCATGTTTTTACTCATAACCTGACTACCAGATCGAATTGGCGAACCTACTTGGCGTGGAAGGCCAGAATGTGCTGCTACGAATTTCATGGCTCTGGCTCATAATAGATGTATGTAACTGTCAATATAGTTGAGTTAAATAGTAATCTAGTTGTTGAACTTGCATTATTACAACGTTCTCATTCTCATTTATTTTGGGGTCAAGTTTGCTGACAAATAGATCATAAGGCTGCAAGAAAGTCCCAATGCCATTCCAAAGGGGGAAACCCCACATACAATCAACTTGTTAATGCATGAAAAGCTAGTGGATGATGCCAAACCTAGTGATAGAATTAAGTTAGAGAGTGATTTCTAGAAATTATTTTTTGTAGAAAAAATATTGTTGTGAAAGAAATTTTGATCATGACTTGTGAATATTTTGTAGGTAACTAGAATTTTTAGGGTCATGAGTGTTAGATTAGGACCAAACTAGAGGACAGTAAAATCCCCTTTTAAGGTATAATATTGTCCCAAAGTTGTTTTGCATGTGCTTGGATATTTGTTCTTCTTACTATGCATTATAAAAGAAAGTTATAAATGTTGTTTGTTTGCAGACTTACATTGACGACTTTCACGTAAATAAGGAAGACTATACATGACTACAAAATGAAGATCCAATGGAGTGTGATGCCACTAGTGACAACTTCTTTTCAAGAAGGAAATATTTTAGCTTCTCGGTATCAAGCCAAGGTATAAATTTAGTCTCATCTTCACCTTTTCACCGTACTAATAAATTTACTGATTTCATTAACATGTATATATGATTTTTAGGTTGAGAAGTTGAAAGAGCTATCATGGTGGCCTGATATCTATGAGAAGTTAACCAAATTATTGGCTCTTTATCCCTTTCATTTCTAGTAATTTCTTATACCTATACTGTGATCCAACCCTTGAAGTTACTACTCTTGTTGGAAACAAATTTTTGGGGGAATGCCACCAAATTTAGCCACAGGTGTCACTTTCTTTGGTGACATCAACATTTTGCTTGTTGATGACCTAGGTACGTGTAAGTCTCAACTACTTCAATATGTACATAAGCTGGCTCCTTGAGGTATTTATACAAGTGGTTGAGAAATGTTTGTAGTTCGCTTGGTTGTTTATGTGTCAAAGGATCCTGAAGCTGGTGAAACTATATGTTTAATGACTCTAATGTTGCATCATTGAATCTTTTAATGCGAAACAATGGAATTTTCGCATTCATTGAAATGCTACATTATTGATTAGTTTTTGAATTTAATAGGTATTTGAAAGTGGAGCACTAGTATTGAGTGACAAAAGCATTTGTTACATAAATAAGTTTGACAAGATGTCATATAATTCTCAAAGCATGCTACATGAGGTGGGATTTCCCTCTTCAAATTAGTTCACAAAATATTATGCATTCGTTGTTTTTCTCTTGATCAAGCTTACCCACATTCTATTTTATTTCCTACACTTTTTGGTCATTTGTTAAAGTGGTATGCTATTTGGGGCAGGTGATGGAGCAACATACCATGTCAGTTGCCAAGGTTGGGATCATTGAAACCCTTAATGCTGGAACATCTATGTTAGCATGTGTGAACCCTAGTGGTTCACACTAAAATCATATATTTTCATTCATTGACAATATCCAACTTCCTCCAACATTGCTCTCTAGGTAAATTTTAGTCATTTTTGTGGGCATGGTATGAGTCCTTACGAGGTTTTCTTACTTTTCAAATCCACAAAATTAATGGTTTACACCTGTAGGTTTGATCTGATTTACTTGGTTCTTGATAAAGATGATGAGAAAATTGATCAGCACTTTGGAAGGAATCTTATTGCATTACATTATGAAGAGACTAAGGTATGGAATTATGTCTACTACTTGGGATGGCTTCATATGATATGTGGAGGACATTATTCCACTTTACATGACTAAAATTACATCATTTCTCATTACAGGACCTAAGAGTGGAAACATTAGATGTATCAACCTTAACTTCATTATATATCAATCATACAATACAACACAAACATCCCAATATATCTGATGAGGCTACATAGGATCTTACCCATGGTTATGTTGAAATGCGTTGGAGGATATTACCTATCAGCTTTATTCTTCTGCAACACCATGGGCTTGTGAAGCTTGTCTACGTTCTTAGTAACTTAAAGGTTTGCTAGTAAGCGTATGTTCACTCGACTATAATTGTCCTTGGGAAAAAAACTTTATTAGACTCCAAACCAATTAAATTGCACAACTACGTTAATATGATTTTGGAAGTTTTTTAATTTCTACTACATGTCTCTCTTTAAATTAACTTTATTGGTGGAATTCTCATTTTGTTGTTTGATATAAATAAGATTCTTGATAATGAAGCTCTTTGCACAGGCTCAGAATTTTTCAAATAGCTAATGGTTGCCACCAAAGAGATAATAATGCCTTGTGGTTGGAAATACTATTGGTGGGAGGGATATTTATGATCCATCTTATGCCCAATCATTATGGGATCGATAAAACAAATGCTGACCACAACCATAATGGTTTTTTTCCCAGACAACTCAAGTGTGCTAGACAAGATATTGCATTTCAATGCCATTTTTTATAATATTCTTCAAGCTGTAAGTTGTAATAAACTGAAATGAAAGAGATTAATTTCACAAGGCAGACATTTTTCTGTATTATAGCTGAAAGAAGAGTGAAGTTACAAGAAACGAAGAAAATCCTTTATACAGGCTAACATGAATTTCTCTAATATGGATATGAGTCTTGAACCTAGATATGGACAGAATTTTGCTACAAGCTATAGTGGTTACAATTTCAATGTTTCTCCATAAATCATTAGACTTGGAAGGCCTTTCTCTCCTTTGTTAAGGATTAGAGTTGGAAAACCTTCCTCTCCACTCTCTAGGTTAAGAGATGAAAGGGCTACCTCTCCACCAAGAGTTGTAATTGGAAGGGATCCTTCTCCATTAAGTGTTGTTAGTAGGAGTGCTCCTCTGGCATCATCAAGGATTGGAGTTGGAAGGACTCCTTCTCCATCAAGGATTTTTGGAACCCTGAATGACAGGAATGCAAAGAAGGATAATGGGTGGGAAAGGCCTTGGGTTGGAAATGTGCTAGCGATCACCTTAGGAAAATTGACATTGCTAATACGGGTGTGGAAAATGGTTCAAGGAATGCCTATGATTCGAGGCATCAACAAATGCATGGTGCTCTAATTGATGCATATGGAAATTACAAGGGCTAGATATCTCTGAATGGACTACTTTCACTTGCACAACTACCTCAGGAAATTGATATAATATGCATTAGAATGGTGTCTAGAAACAGGAAAAATTATGAGGAATAAGAATACTTGTGGGAAGATCTGAGCCCAAGATTGGAAAATCATTGAAGAGGAAGTGATGACTCAAGGAAAGATGATTATTTTCCTAGTGATATAAAGAAGTGGTTAGGCTTAGAGAGAGAGAGAGAGAGAGAGAAATGGGTCTAGAACCTGCTCTTCCTAAGAGTGATTGGGATATGCATGGGCCCTTGTCTCATGTGGATATACCTATGATGAGTGAGAAGGAGAGATGACCTCCTAGAAAGGTAGGCTTCCTTTCTCCCTGCTCTCTCTTTTGATCTAATTATTTCGATGACAAACTATTACCCATTTCCTTTTTCCATTCTTGTTGTTTTAGTGATTTCCTTAGCATGTAAAGATAAAGGATGTCTGACAATGATATTTTTATTAATGTAGAAGTCTGAAGAGCACCATCCATCTTCTCTTCTACAATTAGGTGTTCCTTCTCGAAATATCAGAGACACTTCCACAGAGATATCATCTTTGCTGCAAAGTAGTCAAGCTGCATTAGAACTTTGACCTATAATGGGTCAGGCTCCTCACCAGTCACATCAAAATAATAGCCCAAATTCACAATCAATCTTGAGAACACTTCAAGTTTTTATTCCTTGTGACAACAATTCAAGTTCTAGCTTGGCATCTTCATTCAATTTAACATATTGTGTTGGTGACCTTGTGGCTTCAGTGAATGGATCTAGGCCAACAGGTATAGAAATTACATTAGGAATGGTACCAAAATCTCTGGAAAATGTTGGATCTTCCCTTGGCTTTGATAAGCTAAGCTTTGAATTATTGTTTCTTGTGACACCATCATCGAGCAACATTCCATTCTCAGAAAGGAAACAATCAGAAAGACTTTCTTCTCTATCACCTATGACCTAATATGTATGGAATTTTATGCAAACTCTGCCACATCTACCTCCATCTGCACCACTCCTTCAACATCAATAGTTTCAAACACTTAACTAATTTCATGAATCTTAGTCAATCAAAATTTAAACTTCCTTCTCTTTATTCCCAAGTTCATTCTTCACAATATTTTCAGCAATATCCATGGTGAGATTATAATTTTCCCTTCTTACTTTTTCTTTTAAATAGGGAAAATCATAATCAATCGAGACTGCATGGGCTTTGGATAGTTGGGTTGAATTTCTATCACAACACATATGGCATTTATCTGTATTTTTCGAGCTAATTGGGATCTTTTAGTACAACTATAGAGACTAAATTATTTCCATTTATTTTGGTAATTCAACTTTTCCGCAAGCATGTCCTTTTCTAATATGGGAATATTACGATGAAATATAGTTGTTTTACAACCTTTGAAAGAATCTCTTGGTTAAACAACGACAGATGGGGAGTCTACTTTACCAGATATGCCAAGGGCTTGCACCTACTTCCATATCCAACAAGACTTGCATACACAAGCATGATGACTTTCTTGAATAGGTGACATGGCCCGTGAGGCAAAGGGATATGATATTTCATACCTCAGTTTGTTGGCATTATGATATAGGTGTTGTCCTTGATGGCAACTCACTCAGATGAAAATTCACAATGCAGTGGGTTAACAACAAAGGATTATAGATCAGACTCCAAACAATGAATAAAGAGAGGTATACACAGGTTCACTTTGTCCAAGAAATGTATACACGTGGGTTAAAAAAACAAAAGGAGCATATAACATATACATGTACTTTCATACGAGGAAAAGCACGTACATGTTGGAAAACCAAGATTTTTGTCAGAGGTATTTGGCCCAAGGTATTTTGGTCCGAGGTATTTGGTCCAAGGTATTGACCCTAGGAATTTGGTCCAAGGTATTGGTCCTAAATGGTTTTGGTCCAAGGTATTGAGAAAGGCCTAAGAGCATATAAGGAGGAGAATATCATTAGGCCAAGAGTGCAAGCAATAAGTTTCTAAGGAATACTTCTATGGGAAGTATATTTTATGTTGCAGGGCTATGTTTTGGACAAGATCTAAAATATTTGTGTGCACCTTGATTTCAATGTTGGATCAGGATCATGAGACATAAATGACTTATTCTTGAATGATCTGATATTGTTTGAGACTATATCTGATGTTTTGTGCCTGCTTTATTCATTATTTATCAAGATTTGGGTTTTTCTGAAGTCAGGAATTGCAACAAAATTGTAAGTCAATATTTGCATATTTGTACGCAAGTTCGTCTTGGCCAAAGAGTGTATACATGAAGGTTCGGTTCTTTCAAGTAGCATATACAAAATAAAAGCTTCTTTTTCAGATCTAACTGATCTATCTGATCAAATTCTGTTGTTTTACTGTTGTTTGTCAATGAAGTCTTCTTAGATCTGAATGTAAAACTGAATGCATAAGGAGGCTGGCATTTGATTGATTGATTGTATAAGTGAGAAGAAGTGATCTATGTCCCTGCTTGTGTAAAACTCTGTAAGTTGACAGTAGATATTCAGTATATTGATGGTTGGTTCAAAGTTGATTCAAAATTTTATGTGTGTAGTAGTTTTGAAGGCATACGCAGGTTTAATTCACGGAAGTAGCGTATACATGCAGATTGGGTTCATCCAAGTAGCGTATACACTCTAATACATAATTTTTGAGGTTACAGTTGGTTCTGAAAGATGATGTAGGGTTTTGGGTTCAACACAGTGTTCTGGTGTTAGTGATCTATTTGTTCAAATTAACTGAATGTTGGTTGATGCAGTTTAATTTTAAAAGTTTTGGTGGGTTCAGTGTGAAAATTTGATGAAATGTGGCCTTCATATTGTCGTGTTGTGATCCAGGAGTATCCAGTCTGAAAATTCATGAAATGCGGTCCCTGGAGGAAGAGTGGAGTTTTTTGTAGGTTGGCACCTATGTACTAGTAAACATATTGGCTAGTACAAGAGCTAGGGGGTTGTAGCTCCCTTCCAGTAGAAGCTGGAGAATGAGAGAAGGTTGTAACCTTTTGTAAGTAGAAGCCTACGTACTAGTATGAGTCTACATCAATACAAGATTGTAAACATATTTTCTTATTATTAAAAGAAGACAGAGATGACAACACTAGGTTGTTTTTACCCACATTGGGTTTCCACCTTAAATCTTGGTGTTCATGTGTGTTTCTTATGTGTGTTTCTTTATTCTTCTTTCACTGCACTATCTAATAAATCTCTGATATACTGGTTTAAGCTCAACACATGATAAATTTTCTAAATCACATGTTCTTTGGATATATGCTGGTTTCCTTAATCACAGTCATGTGTACACGCTACTTCACTTCACTGAAGTAGCACATATAAATCTATTTCAGAAATAAAATTATTTATCTGATAATACTGATTCACCCCCCTCAGTTTTATTTCCAACAATTGGTATCAGAGCAGGTCCTTCAAAAGAATCTTGATCGCTTGAAGGGACATCCATCAACATGAATAATCAGGAAAGCATGGGATCCATCAGACCATAAATATTTGATGGGAGTAACTCTTTTTATTGGAAAATAAGAACCACATCCTATCTACAATCGCTTGGAATGAATTTCTGTGAAATTGTGGAAGGAGGACATACATTTCCAACATCAATTCCTATAGATGCGGCAGGAAAAAAGAAATTAGAAACTAATGCCAAAGTTTTCAACACTTTATTGGGAATTTTGTCACAATTAGAGTTTGTCAAAGTCATGCAGCTCAAATTATCCAAATAAGTATGGGACAAAATCATTCTGAGCTACGAAGGAGACTCTCAAGCAAATTGTGCTAAGCTTCAAACTCTCAGAATTCAGTATGAAACTCTTAAGATGCATAGTGATGAAAGTATAGCTAGTTACCTCTTACATATAGATGAGGTTGTTAATTGTATGAAGAATCTGGGTGAAGAAATAAAGGAAGTTACCTTAGTTGAGAAAGTTTTGAGATCCTTGTCTACTAAATTTGAATCAAAAGTGTCTTCCATAGAAGAAAAATAGGATCTGCAGAATATCACTATGACACAACTTCATGGAATCTTAACTGCCTTTGAGATAAGAAAAGGAGGACCATCAGATATGAGAGAATCCGTATTTAAAGCTTCAACAAAAGGAAAGTAAGAACACAATGAATTGGGCCATATTTCAGAAGAAGAGGATGAGGTAGACTTTGCCAAGAAGATTCAACGGGGTTCCGGAAGGTTTAAAGGTAAGCTACCCTTCAAATGCTTTGCTTGTGGTAGAGTCGGTCATTATGCCGCCAGATGTCATCATAATGATAAATATGAAAAAGGAAAGGAATATGCAAAAGTAAATAGAAAACAAGTTGTGAATAAAAGGGGTTACTATACTCATGAAGATAGCGATGGTTTATCTAATAGTGATGAAGATGAAACTGGACAAGATTACAAACTTCTCATGGCTTATGATAGCAATGATTTTTTGGATAGTTTAGAAGAGGATAGTGATGGTTTATCTCATAGAAATGATTATAGACTTCTCATGGCTTATGACGAAGATAATTTTTGGGATGCTTTAGAAGAGGAAGACCTTCATGAAGAAATCTCTAAACTCAAAATCTGTTCAGAAAAAAAGAATATGATTATAGACACCTTGACATACCAACTTGCTGAAAAGGAAAAACACATTGAAAAACTAGAATGTGAAATTATGGGTCTAAGAAAGGATCTTGAGAAAACAAAATCTCTCAATCTTAGATTTGCTAAAGGATCATAAACTTTAAATGAAATTATCAAAGTTCATCGTTCTCCTCTGATAAAGATAGCTCTTAGATATACTGAAGAAGCATCTCAATCACATAAGCCATCAACCTCCACCAAAAGCTATATTGATGCAGAAAACACCAATGAACAATATGGCAATCATCAGCAAAGGCATAAAGTTGATCACCAGGTAAATAATACTCAATTTACTCCAAGGATCTATAGAAGCCACAACCAACCTCAGGCAAATCATACTCAATTTGTTCCAAATATGAATATAATTCGAAACTACAATCACCATGTTAATAGATTCGATAGTCGGAGGAACTTCTTTAATGGGCAATTTTTTTCATGTCATAATTTTGGGCACAAATCTGCTCAATGTGTTGTTTACAAAACCATCATGACTAGAGAAGCATGAAATCAAAGGAATGTAACAGAAATATGGAGAAGGAAAGAATCTCAAACAGAAATATGCGGTATATCCTAGTATGCAGAAGGACAAGAAAATCAGTGGTACATCGACAATGGATGCTCCAAACACATGAAAGGTGACAAAGAAAAACTTCACTCATATAATGCCTTAGAAAAGGAAAAGAATGTCTCATTTGGAAATGAAACTCCTACTGTCATAAAAGGTAAAGGTTCTATTTTCTTGAAATAAAAGGTTAAGGCTGGAAATAATATATATGTAGACGGATTAAAGCATAACATGTTGAGTGTCAGTCAAATGTGTGATCAAGGAAATGAAGTGGTGTTTCGATCAAATGTATGTGTTTTTCATGAGCTTGATAGAGGAGAGACCATGATCAAAGGTACAAGAACTCAAAACAACTTATACATACTCAAGGGAGGACAAAAACAGTGTTATCTAAGCAAAAATGATGAAAACTGGCTATGGCATAGAATATTGGGACATCTAAGATTTTCTCAAACTAAGAAAAGCATGCAGAATCAAGGTTGTTCGTGATCTTCTAGATATTAGCATCCTAGAAAATACAATATGCAAACCATGTCAAATCGGTAAGCAAACCAGAGTTCACTTCATGGAAAAAGAAGGGTCAACTAGTAAGCCTCTTGAACTTGTCCATACTTATTTATGTGGACCACTAAGGAAAAAGTCACCTCGTGGAGAAGAATACTTTATTTTGTCCATTGATGATTTTTCTAGAATGTGTTGGATAGGTATTCTAAAGCATAAAGATGAAGCATTTGAAAAGTTCCAAGCCTTCAAATCTTTGGTTGAAAATGAGTCAGATCGAAAAATCAAATGCCTCGGATCTGATGGAGGAGGGGAATTTACCTCAGATGAATTCTTTGACTTTTGTCAACAACATGGAATAAAAAGGTAATTCTCCACTACAAGGACTGCTTAGCAAAATGGTGTGGTAGAAAGAATGAATAGAATAGTTCAACAAATGGCTCGAGTTATGCTAGATGAATCTAGAACTCTTGTAACCTTCTGGGGTAAAGTTGCATTCACTGTCGTAACTATTCTAAACCAAGCAAATGTTTGCGTAAATAACACTCAAACTCCACATGAAATTTGGTATGGTAAGACTCCTATTGTAAAATACTTTAAAGTTTTTGGAAGCAAATGTTTTATCAAAATGACTGATGAAAAACTTGGTAAGTTTTAACCCAGACCAGATGAAGGTATTCTTCTTAGTTATTCTTCCAGAAGTAAAGGATATAAATGTTATAATAAAGACTTGGAAAAATTGTTGAAAGCATTGATGTTGTAGTTGATGAAGCATGCAAAAATCCAAAACAGATAAAATCAACAGAAGATTATGACAGTGAAGAACATGAGAATTATTTTCCCACATAAAATTGAAATCATATTGAAGAAGAAACTAATGAAGCACCAGAATAAGAGATAATGGTAGAATAAAAGACTTTGTCCATGTATGTTCAGAAAAATCATCCAGAAACTCAAATTTTAGGGGAAAAAAAGGTAGGTGTATAGACAAGAAGAACTATTATAGGGACCTTAATCTATCTAGCATTACTATCCTCCACCGAACCTCAAAATGTAAAAGAATCATGCAAATATGAATCTTGGGTCAAGGCTATGGATGAAGAACTTGAGAAAATTGAAAAAAATGATACTTGGGAATTAGTTCCTAGACCTCATGATAAAAATATTATAGGAACTAAATGGATATTCAAAAAAAGCTAAATGAAAATGGAGAAGTAATTAGAAACAAGGCTAGACTTGTTTGTAAAGGGTATGCTCAACGAGAAGGTATAGATTTTGAAGAAACTTGTGCACCTATTGCCAGAATTGAAGCCATAAGGATGTTTCTTGCTCTTTCTACCTTTCAGAAATTCAAAGTATACCAAATGGATGTAAAATTAGCCTTCCTTAAAGGAGATTTGGAAGAAGAAGTTTATATTGAACAACGAGAAGGATTCATTATTGGAAATGATGCTAAACTTGTATGCAGACTCAAAAAGTCTCTATATGGTCTGAATAGGCTCCATGGGCCTCGTATTATCACCTTGACAAATATCTACACCAACAAGGTTTTACAAAAAGTTCAACAAATATCAATCTATATACAAAGATTGAAACTGATAAATTGCGAATTATTATTATTTATGTTGATGATATCATTTTTGGTAGCAATGAAGAATCCATGAGTCAGAATTTTGCTTCAGTAATGCAAAAAGAATTTGAAATGTCCTTGCTTGGTTTACTTACCTATTTTCTTGGTCTACAAGTTCAACAAAATAAATATGGTATTTTTCTTTCACAATCCAAATATCTCAAACAAATCTTGAAAATGTATGAAATGGAAGATTCTAAACCTCTATGTACCTCAATGGTAATAAGATGCAGTCTCATCTCAAGTGATGAATTAGCAGTAGTACATCAACCAACTTATAGATCCATGATTGTAGTCTACTTTATCTAACAAGTACCCAACCTGACATCATGCATGGAGTAGGAATAGCTAGAAGATTCCAGGCAAATCCAAAGGAGTCACACCTTTAGGTAGTCAAAAGAATTTTCAAATATATTCAAGGAACTTAGGACTTTGGTTTGTGGTATCCTAGAGATTCATATCTTACTCCTCATGCATATACAAATGCAGATTCGGGAGGAAGTGTTGATGACAAAAAAAGCATTAGCGATGGTGCATTCTATATGGGTTCCAGGTTAGTGTCTTGGTTCAACAAGAAACAAAGTTCAATTACTTTATCTAATGCTGAAGTAGAATATGTGGTTGTTGCATCTTGCTACACACAACTACTTTGGATGATGCAAACTTTGCAAGACATTCATATCACATGTACTCCACCCATCTCCATTCTATGTGATAATACAAGTGCCATCAGTAATTCAAAGAATCCAGTCATGCACTCCAAGACCAAGCACATACCCATGAAATACCATTTTCTACATGAACAAGTGCTTGAACAAAAGGTCAAATTGGAGTATGTTCCCTCCAAAGAACAAGTTGCTGATATATTCACTAAACCATTGCCCAGAGAAACATTTGAATATCTCATACAAAAGCTGGGATTAGTTGTTGCATCATCCTATTGTTAAATCCAATTTTTTTTTGGAAAGGTTATTATACGCGTGTTTCATGAAGTATAGTCGCGTACACATGTGGGTTTCTGTGGGTCAAGGAGCGTATATGTTTTTCAGACAGGAAAACCAGTAGGGCAGGCTCTGATATGGATGCTCTGTCTGATGTTGATGACTACAGTCTATCGATATGCTTTGTTCATTTTTATCTGACTGACAAAGATGCCTTGATCATTGACTTGTTAACAATGCACAATTTCATGGGGAGCATTAGCCTTCATGCGCATTCTGCATTGTTGGCATTATGGTTGCTGAATCCAGCTATGGCTTCATATATTTATACCATTTGTTGCTTAAGTCATGTAAAAGTCTAGGGTGTGATATGTCTTCTCATATATTTGAATGAGTCCTATTGGACAAATGATGTAATTTGTATCCCCACTTTGCATGGGATGGATGATGTAATATTTTATTTCTATCATGTATAAACAATTGGTATATCCCCACTTGGTTGGGTGGATGAGTCAAATCTGGTGTATCCCCACTTGGTTGGGAGATTGATGTTTGTATCAAAGAATTCAACATACTCAGGGGGAGCATAGATAGCATAATGTATCTCAAAACAAGAGAATATGTTGGTCCACCCTTTGCCCTTGATGTCAAAGGGGGAGAGTAAATTGGTGTTGTCCTTGATGGCAACTCACTCAGATGATAGTTCACAGTGTAGCAAGTTAACAACAAAGGATTACATATCAGACTCCAAATAATGAAGAAAGAGAGGTATACGCAGGTTCACTTTGTCCAAGAAGCATATACACGTGGGTTAACAAAACAAAAGGAGCATATAATGTATACACACACTTTCACAGGAGGAAAAGTATGTACATGTTGGAAAACCAAGATTTTGGTTAGAGGTATTTGGTCCAAGGTATTCTAGTCCGGGGTATTTGGTCCAAAGTATTGACTCGAGGTGTTTGGTCCAAGGTATTGGTCCTAAGTGGTTTTGGTCCAAGGTATTGAGAAAGGCCTAAGAGTATATAAGGATGAGGAGATCATTAGGCCAAGAGCGCAAGAAATAAGTTTCTAAGGAATACTTCTATCGAAAGTGTAATCTATGTTGCAAGGTTATGTTTGGGACTAGATCTGAAATATTTATGTGCACCTTGATTTCAATGTTGGATCAGGGTCATGAGACATGAAATGACTTATTCTTGAATGATGTGATATTGGTTGAGTCTAGATCTGATGTTTTGTGCATGTTTTATACGTTATGTATCAAGATCTGGGTTTGTCTAAAGTCAGGAATTACAACAAAATTCTAAGTCAATATTTGCAAATTTGTACATAGGTTCATCTCAGCCAAAGAGTGTATACACACAGGTTCGGTTCTTTCAAGTAGCGTATAAAAAAGAAAATCTTCTTTTTGAAATCTAACTAATCTATCTGATCAAATTTTGTTGTTTTACTAGTGTCTGTCAATGAAGTCTTCTTAGATCTGAATGTAAAACTAAATGCATAAGGAGGCTAGAATTTGATTGATTGATTGTATAAGTGAGAAGTGATATTTGTCCCTGCCTATATAAAACTCTGTAAGTTGACACTAGATATTCAGTATATTGATGGTTGGTTTAGACTTCATTCAAAAGTTTATGTGTGTAGTATTTTTGAAGACATACGTAGGTTTAATTCACGGAAGTAGTATATACACGCAGGTTGAGTTCAACCAAGTAGCGTATACACTCTAATACATAATTTTTAAGGTTACAGTTGGTTCTAAAAGATGATGCAGGGTTTTGAGCTCAGCACAGTGTTCTGGTGTTAGTGATATGTTTGTTCAGCTTGACTAAATGTTGGTTGATGAAGTTTAAGTTTAAAAGTTTTGGTGGGTCTAGTGTGAAAATTTGATGAAACGTGGCCTTCATATTGTGGTGTTGTGATCGAGGAGTATCTAGTCTGAAAATTCATGAAATGTGGTCCCTGGTGGAAGAGTGGAGCTTTTTGTAGGCTGACACATATGTACTAGTAAACATATTGGCTAGTACAAGAACTAGGGGGTTGTAGCTCCCTTCCAGTAGAAGCTGGAGAACGAGAGAAGGTTATAATCTTTTGCAGGTAGAATCCTGCGTACTGGTATGAGTGTGCACCAGTACAAGATTGTAAGCAATTTTCTTGTTATTAAAAGAAGGCAGAGATGATAGCAGCAGGTGGTTTTTACCTAGATTGGGTTTCCACCTTAAATCTTGGTGTTCATGTGTGTTGCTTATGTGTGTTTCTTTATTCTGCTTTTACTGCATTGTCTAATAAATCTCTGATATATTGATTTAAGATCAACACATGATAAATTGTCTAAATCACAAGTTCTCTAGATATACGTTATTTTCTTTAATCACAATCACGTGTACATGCTAGTTCACTTCACTGAAGTAGCACATATAAATATGTTTGGGAAATAAAATTATTGATCTGATAATACTGATTCACCCCACTCTCAGTATTGTTTCCAACACAGTTAGGGTATGAATCACACCCTATTTATCATTGTACCAAGACCCTCCTGACCACTATAATTACTTTTGATTGAGTTTTAACTTCCATTAAGACATATTTATGGGTGGATCTCCGAAGCCATGGTGAGAATGTGGGTGTCTGATAAGCAAGAAATTAGAAATGAATCCTGACTTTGTCTGCATAAACACAAGTATGTATATATTCCATACTACCCAAATGCTTGAGAAACTCATTATGGCTACATGGATAATTTTTGTAGATTAATGACATCAACAATAACATTTTAGAATCTTATTGGATGTCATTCAATATATTACTATTACTGGGCACACCGAATATTATTTGATGTCATTTAATATCTTACTATTACAGATCACACCTTCAGGAAATATTTTAGCATATTGCATTTTATATTCTTGTTCAACACCATTGGCTTCTGAAGGGTGTCTCTATTCTTAGTTACTTCAAGGTTTTCTAGTCAATGTATGTTCACTTGACTACAATTGTCATTGAGAAAATAACTTTATTAGATTCCAAACCAATTAAATTGCACAACTACGCTAATATAATTTTGGATTTTTTTTTTTTTTATTTCTACTACGCATCTTTGTTTAAACTCCATTTATTGGTGGAATTCTCATTTTGTTGTCTAATAAAAATTTGATTCTTGATAATGAAGCTCTTTGTAGAGGCCCAATATTTTCCAAATAGCTAATGGCTACCACCAAACAAATAACAATGCCTTGTGGCTAGAAATACCATTGGTGGGATGGGATGTTTATCATCCATCTTGTGCCCAAACATTCTAGTATCCATAGAACAAATTTTGACCACAACCATAATGAGCTTTTTACGAAGACAATTCCAGTGGGCTTGACATGATATAAAATCTGATATAAAAAACTTGTTCTTTCTATTAGAAAACCAGAAAGGAGGAAATATTTTCCTATGTTGATAATTACTTTTGATATTGTTATGTTCTTATTTACTTGTCATATTGTTATGTTATGGTTTTGAATTACAGTACAATTATTTGTGACAACCTGGAGCCTTTGAAAATTTCACCATATCCTTGTAAACCCTATCCATACATGACAACATATCATTTCCATCATCTAAAATGTATCAATCCCAAATCATAAGAAATGATTCATCACATTGTATTTATTTTTCATATCACATTTGGGCCATTGTGTTACATATCCATTTGGGCACATCAACCCCAAATTATAGATCAATACTATTAGGGCCCATCAACCCCTAGTGCAGTTGTTACATGCCTTAAAGAAGTTAGTCATCAGAATGCCTCACTTCCCAAGAAGTTCCATCACTGAAAACATCAAAAAACTACCTCTAAGAAGATCAGCGCAAGTAGGCCTTCATTAGGGTGCACTGCAATGAAAACCATACACTGACAGGGTGTTATGAATGCACTTGGTCCCTCTTTGGCCTACATTGAGTGAATTTGAGCAAACTTCCATGAGGGTTTGAAGATTCCTTATCCATTGGAATCCTCTAGAAGTTTCTCAATGCCACCTACACCTTTGAGTTCACTTTTGGATGAAGAAGAGAATTAGGAAACATCAATCCCCTATATATTCTTCTATGGAACTGATTTATAAATTTAGAAAGACCTTCTTTATTACCATTGATGGCATAACCTCCTTCACTCACCTATAAAAATATAACTAATAACTCATCTAAGAGATCAGGGGCTGAAAAATATTGAGTTGTAAGGAGATGTTGGTGATATGAGATTAGAATTGAGTGCAAGTATTGTGATAGTGTTGGAGTGTCTTGCTTTTCATGAGGTGAAGAAGGACTGAATTGGAAGGATGACACTAGATCGAGCTCATATGGGTTGTAATCTTTCCTCTTATCAATAAAGTTTTCAATACTTTTTCCTTATGCTTGTGTTAAATGTTAATTCCTTCATATGTATATCATGTTTTCAATTCCATGTTATTTATAAGCAATAGATCATTATCATTTGCCTTGATTGGTTTTTGTTTCTGTGATTGTGTAGGTACTTTCCAAGCGGCTTAAGTACGGAAAGGAGTAGAAAAATCAGTCAAGGGAGACAAAGTGCGAGCAAAAACTACAAGTAGGTTTCTCTTCTCTCTTGTTTTATCTGTTGATTATAGAAAAGGTTAATATTACTTTGTCTATTGTTTCTAGACCTGCTACTAGAACTAGAGGGTTAGGCATTTGTCCAAGAACACTAAATATTCCCAAAATAAATTGGCGACTCCGTTGGGGACATATTGTCCATCTTAGTAGCTTATCAGCCTCTTAAGATGTTTCTACATATTCTACTTGTGGTCATCATCGAATTTCAGTCCTTTTCATTGAAAATTGAGTCGAAACTGTGCCAAAATTGCCTTCAGAATTGCTCACTATCATCAGCGCACTGTCTCTAACTACTGCCTGTGCTGAAATGCCCTTCCTGCATAGGTACAGAGCGATTCAGCGCACTGTCTTTAATTGTTGCCTGCACTGATCCCTTGAGGGTCAGTTGCCCATCTAGGAACTGAAAGTTTTTGCCAATTTTCTCGTTTGAATGAGTTGTTGAATGTCAATGATGTTCTCTCTCTGAAATAGCTTTTCATCTCCTTAATTTGGCCCTATTTAGACTATATTGTTAGATGTTCTTTTATGTATCTTTTTTATCATTTGCAATCCACTATAGAAAGGTAGTTTTGATCGATTGTTTTGTTGATAGATAATTGTTGTAAAATCATCATTTTCTTCGAAAAATCAAGTGTCGTAAAGTCTTCCTTCATAAATAATCGATTGATTTATTTGTGCACTTGATTTGTACATTCATTTAAAGTGTCCAAAATGTTCATTTATTTAAAATTGAAAGTGTTGTACAGTCTTCCATTCCCTTTTAAAATAAATTGTCACAATTCATCATTTTTTATAAAAAGAGGTATGAATCATTTGTGCATTAGTTTTCCTTTTTGAATCATTCACATTAAGGGAAATTGAAAATAAATACGTGAATTTGCATTGAAAAGAGTTTGTGTGTGCTAAATGGAATAGTGTAGGGAATTTTCATTTAGATTGTGCTCTTTGCTCTATGATCAAAAGAAATCTAATTGCTCTATCCCTAAGTAGTTAGGATTTTCATTGTTAAAACTGAATGGAAAGAATGCTTATCATGATAGTTGCATTCCCAGGAATTTTAGAATACATCATGTGGTGAACTTGAAAGGCAAATTCCTAAGAAATATCAACTTAAAATGAACATCAATTTATCTAATAACACATTGGAACTTAACGAAAAACATATAGAGGTCTAGGATAGAGACATGTTCCAGAGTCTTTAAACCTAGTGGCTATAGTTTTCACTGAAGGTTGGGTGATTCCTCCTCTTTGATTTGATAAGTGCTAGTATGGACTTGTGCTCCATGTATCATTGAGTATATGTTGGGAGACCCCAATAGGTTGAAATCCTTTATCCCTAGGAAGCCAAGTCTACTACCTTACTGATCGTAATGCACCCAACACAACACTCGGGAAGGTTGAATTTTGTGTGTAAATTCCTTGGTAATTTCTCTTTCATTTATCACCAAGGTGTATATTGCAATTTTGTGATTTGTCTAGAAAACTCTCTTGTCTAGAATATCCATAGGAGTCACTTTCATTCCTTTTCGACTCTTTAAAAATAGGAGGATAATCTGAGCACTTATCCTTTCAGGCTCATTAAAAATCAAAGGTGACTAGAGTCATCTTTTGCTTTTTCTTGACTCTTTAAAAATGAAAAAGAAATTTTTTTTTTCAATGTCATCAAAAATTAATTGTCCACGAATAACATCCTCATTCTTTAGTTGATTTTAAGTTTATAAAAATTAATGAACAATCGTGGAGGAACATTAATGCAAACCCCATTGTTCACAGAGAATAGCGAGTCAACCGCCTTTGCCTCCTGAAGCGACACCAATTCGGACAAAGCGGTCTCATTTAACTGAGTCTAGTACATCAAGAACTCCTAGTTCTTCATCTGGGTTAACTGAAACATTTGTTTCAGTAGCTACAGAGACTCCAGTTACAACCCATATGAGCTCGATCCAATTTGATGCACACAATATCTTGTTAGAAAGATGTATCCAAGAACTACAACTTTGGGAAGAACACCATTAGTTCATGTACCCATCTTGCTTCCAGTTTTCCTAAAAAATGTCGTTTAGGGCCTCAAAATAGCTCCAAAAATTCAGGACCTGAAAACTACTAAATATATTAAATTGTTCTATAATTAAGGAAACTAAAAGGCTGAGAGAAACAACAGTGGGTGTCCAAGTGGACTTGGAAAGTGGCCAGAAATTTCCACTTGGATCAGCTCTGAGCGAATTTGAGTGAACTTCTGTGAGGGTTTGAAGATTCCTTATCCATTGGAAGCCTCTAGAAGTTTCTCAATGCCACCTACACCTTTGAGTTCACTTTTGGACGAAGAAGAAAATTAGGAAACATCAATCCCCTATCCCTTCTTCTATGGAAGTGATTTCTAAATTTATAAAGGCATTCATTATCACCATTGATGGCATAACCTCCTTCACTCACCCATAAAAAGATCACTCATCTTAGAGATCAGGGGCTGAAAAATATTGAGTTGTAAGGAGATGCTAGTGATATGAGATTAGAATTGAGTGCAAGTATTGTGATAGTGTTGGAGTGCCTTTCTTTTCATGAGGTGAAGAAGGATTGAATTGGAAGGATGAAACTGGATCGAGCTCATATGGGTTGTAATATTTTCTCTTATCAATAAAGTTTTCAAGAATTTTTCCTTATGTGTGTGTTACATGTTAATCCTTTCATATGTATATCATGTTTTCGATTCCATGTTATTTATAAGAAATAGATCATTATCATTTTCCTTGGTGGTTTTTTGTTTCTGTTATTGTGCAAGTACTTTCCAACCGGCTTAAGTACAGAAAGGAGTAGCAAAATCAGTCAAGGGAGACAAGGAGCTAGCAAAAACTACAGGTAGGTTTCTCTTCTCTCTAGTTTTATCTATTGATTATAGAAAAGGTTAAGATTACTTTGTCTATTTTTTCTAGACCTGCTACTAGATCTAGAGGGTTAGGCGTTTTTCCAAGAACACTAAATATTCCCAAAACACATTGTTACCTTAACTGGTAAATATACTTGTAAACATTGTTACCAGGCTCAACTAGTTAACTTGACTAGTATGACTCAGCTAGCATCTAAATCTGAGAAGATCATATGGATTTGAAGCTTAACTTGGACATAATTCAGGGTCTAACTCAGACTTGAGTAGAAATATCTCAAGATTTGACTTGGGCTTGGGCAAGAATCAGATAAAACTTGACAGTTAAAAAACAAAATTTTTGTTTAAGTTATTTTCTTTTGACCAAATTTCTTGAATTAACTCTTAAGTCTTGCCTAATGTTAAGTCAAACGATGTTTCTTTGTCCATGTTGAGTTGGACCTAAAACCTTATAGAAACAATTTCCATAATTTTATTTCATAGAGACATATAATTGAGTTTAGGATTAGTTGATGGTTCCATCACCATGCCTATCATTTAGAACCAAGATACAATAAATTCATCTATTTGAAATCTAAGTGCCTTTAGAGATATAACTTTGTAGAAATACTTGCAGGAGTATTGAACTTGAGGGCTTCCTACGAATACACATGAAGAAAGAGGAGTGTGTATAGGGAAGTACACTACACTTTTTTTATACTTCCACACATTTTGAGGGCATGCCGATAGAAATGTCAATGCTGTTGGATACACCAGCTTTGGTTAGTTTTAGAAAAGTTCTCTTTGTCAAATATGTTGTTTTCATGAAGTAATATTTCCAACCAAGAGGATAAGGAATTGGAATGCCTACGACATATTGGTGTTATTTCTTTCCTTTATTTCTTATTTATTAGTATTCCACCACTAATGACTTCATTACATGGCTGTCTATTTAGTAGTATATTACAAAAATGACTTCTTGAAGGAAATAGATTTTGATTTGTTTGAATGCCATAAATTGGAAGGAAATTTAGCTCTAAATTAGAAAAAAAATTGATCAAATATAGTCTTGTTGTTTGATCATTAAAAAAAAAACGGCCATGACAATAAGAAATGATTTTGGACATGATGAATTACATAACTCTCCAACTCAAAAAAAGGTTAGCATATTCATTTTTGTCTACATCAAAGAAAAATGAATGGGTAACATTAAGTTTTATTTGAATATCTACAGAATCATTTCATAGATTCTAAATGGAAATTGCATGTCTTAATCTTGCTCAATTAATTATAGGGAAAACAAGGTGCATACATAATTTGTTGGCTTTTGGGAATTGGATTCTTTTTACCCTGGAATAGTATGTTGACAATTGAAAGTTACTATATTGAAGGTATATTCCCAGTTAGTATCATAATTTTCAAAGTCTTGTCTTATTCTTTTTTAGTTTCTTGTTGTAATCTTGTGTCAGCAATCCTTTGCTCCACCCATTAGATTTCTATTGCCCATATAGATTGCTCTGTCAATCAAGCATTTTGATCTGATACCACTTGCATCATGATACCATCGGCTTCTTGATACTACCTGCTCTAGTATAACTTAAGCTTTGATATAACCTTCTTTGAAGGTGGGGTTAATTAACCGAATGCTCTAATATATCTTACTCTGATATAACTAGCTCAGATATAACCAACTCTGTTACCACCTTCTTTTAAGGTGGGGTTAATCAACCTGATGCTCTGATACCACCTAATCTCAAAATGGGGCACTAAAGGCTTCTTTTCAAGCCTACAAGAACCTCTTCCACTCCAAAGCTTATATATTCCAAGATCTAGCGTATGATTGATAATTGCGAATTAAAAGTGATTGGAATAGGTGTGTGCTTGTGTTTGTTTCTAGACTGTTCAAGTGCTTATGTACATTTTCTTATGCTGATGTAGAAAACACATAACAGTAAATACAATGTAGCAAATAATAAAACACATGAGACGACAAGATTAATATGGAGTTCACCCGGATATCTTGGGCTATGGCTCCTTGAGTTCTAATCAACTTGACTAGGCTCTTTGGGATTATAGCTTAATTCTTTTACAAGTCTTTGACTCAACTCCAATAGGTTACAACTGAACCATTGGGCTTATAATACCATTTTTTCCCTGGTTGTTTGGCTCTCTGGCTCTCAGCTCTTGGCACTGGCTCTCAGCTCTGGCTCTTGCTCTGGCTCTGGCTCTTAGCTCTGGCTCTAGCTTTGGCTCTAGCTTTGGCTCTAGCTCTGGCTCTGGCTCTAGCTCTAGCTCTAGCTCTGGCTCTGGCTCTCGACTCTGGCTCTGGCTCTGGCTCTCACTCTAGCTCTCACTCTGGCTCTTGGCTTTGGCTCTCGCTTTGGCTCTCATTCTTGGCTCTCGCTCTTTGCAGCTATCAACCTTTTCGTTCTACGCAGCTATCTTGCTCTCTGGCTCTACGAAGCTATCTTGAGCTCTAGATCTATGTAGCTATCTTTAGCTCTAGCTCTGTGCGGCTATTTTGAGTTGTAGCTCTGCGAAACTATATTGAGCTCTAGCTATTTGTCAATCATGCTCTTTGGATTTTGTGAGGTATCCTCCGACTCTGCGACTTCCCCAGTCGTTCCTCTATCCCTTTGATCATAAGGAATCATTCCTGGGGACTTTGTGTCTCTTCGACTAACCATCTGTCTTCTTGACTCTATGGCTCTGTGAGTGGCCATCTAGCTTCCTGGCTCTATGGCTCTGTGGCTCTCTGCGTATAATGCATTCCTATTACAATGCATCATTGTTACAAAACTCCCACTTACAGCGTGTCACAAATGATTCAAGAACAGGGACAGTTTACAAAGGAATCGGTGGGCACTTTCTAGGATGAAATCACAAAAGAACACATACTTGTTTGAAACGTAAATACACAGGAAAAATCACGAAAACACATTGTCATGCGGAATGAGTCGATCTTGCGGACAAGATAGACCTTCCTAGAATCTAATGAAGACCTAATGACAAACAAACCAACCAGACACTATCTTTCTCTAAATGCGCTTTATAAATAATGGCAACGAAATCTGTTTAAGGCCTACCTCACGTCCAACGCAAGTTTGGAGATGCCTTCGCTCCTTTGATCCAAGTAAGTTCCTTTGTCACAAACCTGCAAACACAAACAAGGCAAACGATTAAATAGCACCTGAATAACCAGTATTATAAAACATATTTAACATGAAAGTCAAGAAGTCCATGAAACAAATAACATGAGATACTTGTTGAGAAAAATGAGCTTGATTGTATTAATTCAAAAGGAGAAGAACCTTACAACCTTTGCCTTGATGCTGTACAAGCTCCTCCCAGGGTCCAACAAGAAGTCTCCTCTACTTTGACAAGCTTCACTCACTCCCCAATGAAGCCAAAAAGGTATGTGATCTCTCCTCTTAAGCCCAAATAGGAAGTCTTGATTTCACTAGCATTTACCCTCAAAAGTTCAACTTCTAACCTCTCCAGCCACTGAACCAATGCCTCAATTTATAGTGCAATGGAGATCAGTTACCTGGTCCTCTTTCAAAGGGATAGAATCCTCCTTCAAAGGGATAGCTCCTCCTAAAAAGGAATTACTTCCTCCTCTTATGGGATGCATGAACCACTTGGAGCGAACAATCCACATAACAAATTCTTCTAGAAAACTCTAGAATTAACCCAAAGTGAGTTTTTTAAGATAAAAATTGCACCTTTTGACTTTCACAGGGGTACGCACCCTCCCCTTTACATACAGAGCGGATAAGTACGTAGATGTCCTGAACAAAAGGTGCGGGCCCGCAGGCAAAAGTGAGAGAAAGTGTGGAACCAGAGTTACATTGATTTTTTTATGTCTTTCTCTCATTTCTAAAGCTTGTTTTGAAGAGCTGAGGTTTGAGACATGCTTAGGAAGCTGGCATAGGTGGTGATAGACTCATACCGACTGCAAATAATCAAGGTGACGATATTTTTGTGTAACAAATTTCCCCCTAAAGTGCGAAGTTTGTAATATATGAGGATTTTTTCATTTATCATATAGGAAGAGTGAAGTGCTTTATCATTTGGAGGATCATCTTGCGGAGAGCCCGGTTGGAACCTGTAAAAACATTCAATGCAAAATATATATATGACATCATATCATCGCTGAGGTACACATTCCCATACTCAGATAAAAACTGACTAGAAGACTAACTACTGCTCTGATATAGGAATGATCTCGTAACACATCATAAGTACAGACACATGTGGACACACTATGGACGCAGCCACCTGTTTATGAATAGTCCATAATATAATGAATACAAAATTCCTCGCAGCCTGGATGGTGGAAACTAGATCCAGGGTCTTCATTTCTATGTCCCGAAACAGTACGATTCTATCCATGCAATTGAATGTGTCGAAGTCGAACATGGTAGAAACCGCTTGATTACCAGTCAATGATGTAAACTGTTAACAAGCGTGAGAGAAACCACCAATAATGACAATGGCTCTCAAAGTACTCAGCACAATCCATGAAATGTGATAAGATGCGTTGATGTCGAACATGTCATGGAATCCTTTGATCGAAAGTCAATGATTAAACTGTCGTCAAAAGCGAGAACCCTGCCATTGAGGCATGCAGATTTCAAGGTACTGACGATTCCTAGATCATCTTTCTAGATAATGAGTTGAAGTCGATAGAAAGCGATCCGTCGTAGGCAAGCCCACAACACGAAATCATAGATCAAGTTGAAGAATTTAGTTGCAAGGACTGACTCAGGGATGGTCAAGATGGATGACAGACATTTTGCAGATGAATGGCTTATTTGCACTGACCTCTTGAACACATAACGACACGACAGATGGTTTGGTGAGGATTGACCCAAAGTTAATACCCAGAAACCGGCTGAAGATTTTCAATATGGTTTGATCAACTGTTAGGTAAAGGATTTCCCAACCCAGGTGAATGATAGTGTCGTGTTCAAGAGTGGTTATAAAGTATGACAAACAGACTCACTTTTCTCTCTTTTCCCCCACCATTTCTGGAAAGTACCTCTTTATTTTTTACAAGCTTGAGGAGGATAACATATGCTTGATTTTAAGCTCACCCTTCGGGTGAGTCCAACTTAGTTTAAATGCGAACCCTAAGAAGGAGTGGTCCGTTCCTGTTTGTAATAGAACAGGTCCTTTACTGTCGAATTTTAACGAGTCCAGTATAGGAGAAACTCGGCGTTTTTCATTTTTAGAGAGTCTGAAAAAAATTAAGAAGACTCCAAGGTTTGACTTTTTCGTAAATTTGTGTCTCCCAAGCCCGAAAAAGTACAAAATAATACTTGAGAGAACCCCTTGATCTTTTACGACCAAGGAGTACTTTTCGTTATTAGTGTCTTTGATCCAAAAAAGTAAAAAGGTGACCAAGGACACGTCGTTTTATAACCAATATCGAATTTGAAACGACAAAAATCCGGCGATATTTTTATGTTTTTACGGTCGAAAAAGAGTTGTAAATCGATCGTCTTTTAATTCCATTATAACGAGTTTAAAAGAAAAACTCGGCAATCTTTTCATGTTTTAGGAGTCAGAAAAGGGCTTAAAAGATGACTCTGGTTGAAAATGATCGATTTCGCCTGAATAATCCTGTTATCTTGCACAAAAA
>APFE031038721.1:28531-48353 GCA_000404065.3 Pinus taeda
TTTTTACCATTTGTGATTTGGGTGAGGAAATAGTGCTTTTGCTCTGAAAACTTCCCGAGAGGATTGCGGAAAATCCAACCGTCGGAAACGAACATCGCCTTCTCCAGGTAATCCACATCATCATTCTCTTGTTTTTTAACCGTTTAATTTTTCAATTTAGTCTTTCATTTTGTTTTTTAGGAGGGTTTTTGGGCAAAAAACCCGCGCTCGGGGTACGCAGGCTCACCACTGCAAATAATCAAGGTGACGATATTTTTGTGTAACACACATCATGAGCCCTTAACCTAGACTTCAAATAATATGTATTTGCGTTTATAAACCCTTCGGGTCCGTCCTTCATCACTCATCGCAAATCACATTACCTATGACCAAATGCCAATACAGTAAAATACATAGAAAATCTAAAATTCTGGATTTCAAATATTATGAAATAGCGTCGATAACCTTATTGGGTCCACGCCCTAATCGCAAATCACAATTGCATATGTTAGCACCCTTTATATGGTTGCAATCGTCGATCGTCGATATCAGCGCATTTCATATTGCAATCACAATGGCCTGGGGGTCTATGCATCAATCCAATATATATCGCTAATGTCAATTCATCGTAATCACAAGTCACACGTCCCATGGCTCTTAGTGCTATCTCCTTCGATCACTGATAGCCGATCCTGCTTTATCGCAATCGCAAATCGGCTCGCCTAAGTTCCGATATCATGTAAGTCTTTCCCCGAAGCGATATGTTAGAGATCGCCAATCGAGAAGTCCTTCTACCTATTGCTAAGTCCTCCCTTTGAATCTTTCCAATGTGATTTCTTTAAGTAGCCCTTTAAGTCCATTTTTTTTTTATAGGAAATGCCTCCTTTTCTAAGGATAATGAGCAAACTTCTTTTTGCGATAACTCCTTCATCTAGAGTCCATTTTCACCCATTCAAATTGCAGTAGATTCAAATTGAAAATATCTACGCAATGAAGCTATTCCCAAGAGCATCCTTTGACTTTAAGTTTTCATCTGTGAGGAAAATTAATAGACTTAGAAGTCTATGTTATATCCATTTTGGATCATGTATCTATGATATGTGACACAGAGGTCCTTGATAAGACCTAGACACTTACCCTTGCTAGAGTCAAATGAGTATAAATCTTTGTATGGTCTATTGATTTCAAGTCCAACTTTTTCCATAATAGTCTTTGACATAAGATTATGCGATGCACCTAAATCCAACCTAGCATTATGAAGAATTTTGTCATGAATATTCAGGCTGACATAAAATGGGGGAAAAACTCCTTCCTGAGGCTTGCCATCAACTTCTGGTCCAAACAGTAGCTCAGGCTGGTCATCATTCAAGTTCACACTATTGGTGATTTCTCCTATGTTGAGTACCTTTAGGACCTTATACCTATACACATTTTTGTTTATCAATTCAGGGAGAGGAATAGAAATTTTGAGTTTAGCAAGTTCATTCTCGATACTAAATGGCCTTTGAATTTTAAGTAGATTTGAGAAATCAACTCTTTTAGCCACTACTTTTGTGACAAGTTCAATTTGTTGACTTGTACTAGGAATATCAATTTTGACAATCTTAGTAGAAACATCAATTCTTTTCCTGGTAACATTTTCTTTCTTCTTTTCTGAACTGTTTACATTTTTCCTATAGCTTTGAGTTGTTTTCTTGAGATCAAGCTCAACAATATTCTTGGCAAGGTGACTAGAATTCTTTTTGTTTGAGTTGTCATTGTTTTTCTTACACCTGAGATTATACTCTCTATCAACTTCTAACATGGCATTCTCAAATCCATGTTTATAGTCATCTGATCCTTTAGATTCCAACTCTGTTTGAGATAACAAAAACAATTCATGTTCCTCTTGTGTAAGAAAAATAGAACTATCTTCATTCATCCCCATTAAATTAATTTGATTTTCGTCAACTTGTTAAACCACAACTACATCTTCATCAGCGTAATTTTCTTGAAATAGGGTCCTAATTTGTTGATCTGGACCTCTTTGTTCTCTTTGTCTATTTTGTGGAGTATTTCTTCTAGGATTTGTATTTTGGTTCTAGGGAACATGTTCGTTTTCCCTAAGGACACTTCTCTAAATCAAAATTATTCTCTCCAGCATTCTTTCCATGGTCCTCACTAAAGAATCAATCTCCGCATCTGCTATGGAAGTTGAAGCTTCTACTCTAATCGTCACTCTTCTTTCCATTTTCATCCTACCTCTTTTTGCTTGTAAACTAGCCTCTACACTCATGACATCTCTTTGCATCCCTTCTAATGTTTGGGAATTCCTTTCCCTAAGTTGGCAGGACATATCTACATCAAATCCATTTGGAAATCTTCTCAAGGCTAAATCCTGTGGTGGTTTAAGATTTACAGGAATTGCGATATAGGTATTTTTGAATCTAGCACAATAGTCTTGAACACTTTCACCTACTTCCCTCCTAATATTTCATATTCTGATAAAATCTGCAGAGAGCTCTTTTTGGCTTCCAATTAGTATGAAATATTTGGTGGAATGCAGGGAGATCATTTATACTATTTTTGAGAAAAGATTTAAGCCATTTTCGAACTTATCCTCCTAAACTTTAAGAAAACATTTTTATCTTAACACTTTCTTCATCTACCTCTCGTAAGTCAAAATAGTCATTCATTTTATCCACAATTTGTTAGGCTATTAAAGGACCAGTCCCATCAAATAATGTGATTTTGGATTGACAGTCTTGTGGCATATTGGCCACTGGTGCTAGAAACACCAAGGTAGCATGCCTGGCTACCATGATTGGAGGTGGTGGAAGACTACTTGAAGGAATTTGAATAGTGGATGAGATTGGATTAGCACTAGGTGGAGATGAGAGTAAAGGAGTTTGAGTAACCCTATGTGGAAGGATAAAAGAAGGGGTGGGAATTATGGAGGCACTAGGACTTGGTGACTAAATATGTGTACATTGAGATGTGATGGAAGAAGCTACTATGTTTAAGGCAACTAATTCTACTGAGTGTTGAAGGTAAGAATCATCAATTTCTAAGGTGAGATATGTTACTAAATCTTGAAGAGTGTCAAAATAATGTAAGAGATAAAGATCTAATTCAATTTGTGAAGAAATTTCTCTCACTGGGATCTTTTGTAAAACGAATGGATCAAAGATAATATGATCTTTCCAATTCTTTGATCTAGTCCTAAATATGCCTTTTTCAAAGTGTAAATCAAAATGGATATCCTCAAAGGTAACAAAGTTCTCAGGGAGAGAGTTGGCTCTGTGAAGAAATCTGTTACTTGTTTGACTCCTAGTTCAAGGAGTTTTTCTTAATATATTTTTAGGATTGTCCACTATGGTAGGAGGATTTGGATCTAGGTGGGATCTAGTAGAGATTCTTTTGGGAGCCAGTTTTCATATTTATAACACAGGCAAACTGAATATATACAATATTACAAATGAAAGCAATCTTAGGAACTACCTTATCATACAAAGCTTTTGACTGGTTACTCTGAATTCAAATGAAATGAGAAATTTTTGATAGTTCCCTAGTCGGGTTGCCACTATGTTATCTCTCTATGATTTTTAAGATTGTCAAGAAAAAGTATCATAAAGGATACATCAAACCACTTTGGAGTCTAGGGTCTAGCCATCCTTAGCTCAAAGAGGGCTCTCTTTGTATATTTTGAGATTTGATTTTTCTTTCCGGTGTTTTAATATTTTAGGCTAACTATATAGATAAAATATTGATTAATTGATTTATTATTTGGTTGGTTGGGATAGATCTTGTTTAAACCTTTTCCATTGGGCTATGGTATCAAAAGCTAGATTGTAGCACCCAATTGTTCAGAGCATTCACAAGGTTAGCTAACTATATCTACTAGATCTTAAAAGAAAATAAAGAATGGAATGACATAATAGTGAAATCAGTAGTGGTTAAAATGCAATTAATTATTTCTTAACCAGACCTTAGATGAAAAGACATATGTAGTAAACACAGATAGAAATAAGGTGCTCCAACAACATATCTTACTCTAAAATTTCTATTTTACAACAAGATTTGAAGGATGCACAATGAAGGAAACAACGAAACATTTAGCACAGAAAGAAAACGCACCAGATAAAAATAGCTCAAGTGTCTTGCAAACAATATTTATTATCAATGCTCCAACTCCAAAAATTACAGTGCTCCAAAAGAAAATATTTCCAATTTCTCGGGTCCAACCCCTAATACTTCCAATGCATGAAGTATTTAACTAGAATCTACAACAACTGTCATATACACTTGGCAATTTGTTATTAATTAAAAAGAAAATAAAATTTGACTAGTGTGACCATGAAGTGGCCACGATGAGATAACTTTGACATCTGGTCCCTTTTTTTCTGAATGTCATTTTTGGGTAATCAATTCTACTGTAGTGGCTGATTTTGTTGTTCTTTAACAAATTGTGTTGGCTTTGCTGACTCAACTGGGTGTTGACTCGGCTTCTATGCTAACTCTATTTCAATGCTGACTCTTCAATCTTGCTTGTCTTGTTCCTCCTCATAGTCACGCAGTTCACTCCATTCTTCTTCATCTAGGGTTTTAACCTTAATTAACCTGTGGTATATCTCATTTGTTTCTATGTACCATAAAAAAGTGGGTTTCACTGTGAAAACGTGTTTCAATTCATGTTCAATGAAAACTGGATTGTTGATAGCATCCAACATTATTTTTCCTATCATGTTGCCTCTGATATTGGAGATATTGACAACATCCTTTGAGATGTATTTTAGCCTCTTGACATAATCTTCTCTAGTCATGAGTTTATCATTAATGACAAATAGGGAAGGGAGACCTTTTTGAGTCAAAGGTTCAATTCTGTTGAAAAATCCGTTTATTGTCAGCTCCAAATTCTGGCATTTCACCTCAAGCTGTATAGTCAAGTTTCTTTTGTCAATACCTTCTTCACTTGTAGGATAGTTTCTATTCTATCTGCTACTCCCAATTCTTCTAGCTCATACCTGTTCTTTGAATTTAGAAATTGGATGATTATTTTGGTTGTTGCTAGCATGTCTCCCAACTCTAGGTTAGTGGTTGAAATAGCCTCCTTATCTTTTTCAACTAGCTCCTTCTGCTCAAATATGATTTGGATGTTGGGCCAAATCTCATTCATACCATTAATGATATTGTTCCAGATGATTTCCTTTACCCTTCCCAGAGTGTTGCCAATTGATAACTCCTTTTCAAATTTCTGCAATTTTTCAATTAATGTTCATGCCCTCTACATTTCTATTGAATGTGCACTCTCAACTCTTTCAATCTAGTCCTTCAAAACATTAACCTGAGTTTCCAATCTCTTGATTTCTTATGTCTAAAGGTTCATTCTCTCCATGGATTTGGTTAGTCATTCTGAATTCCTTCCTCTCCCTGTATCGGAAGTTGCTAGAGTAGTTATGCGAATAGATGTAAGAGGGACAACCTCCATAGTGGTAGCGGTCAACTGTGTTGCTTTCTCCTTTTCTTGTACCACCTTCTCCATCTTTGTTTCCATTTTTTTATTTGGAGTGACTGCTCCATTATCAGTTTCATCATTCCTTCCTTCTGACTCTCCATTTCCTCTATTTATTTAGTAAAGGGATCCTATGTTGCAGGCATTTTGAGCTGTTTGCTCAAGGATTCTATGTCACCCTCCTTTTTAGTAATCTCTTCTAATGCTTTCACATCTGATGGATCATACCCATTTTTCACCACTAAATCTTCCAAGGACTTAATTCTATTTTCTTTTCATTGATATGAAATATTTTCCATCTTCAACTGAGATTGGGCATTTGATAAGGCCACCTGCATTTTAAACAAACTCATAGAGGTTTTTGTTAGAGAGGAGGAGATCATCTCACTTGTTTGCTTATGCATTTCCATCTGATCAATAGGATGAACATTTCTGGCATCAAATTCAAAGGAAGCCTGTTTATAATCAAATCGAGTTTTAGGTTCTGTTATTTGTGCCTCAAGGAATGCCATATACATTTTCCCTTTCTCTGGATCGAAAGCTAAGAGAAGTTTGCCTTGGGAACTAGAAATTTGCTTCTAGAAATTAGCATAGTTACTCTTTTTCAAAATTTCATTTATGATCTTTATCTCTCTGAAAGTATCAAAAATTGTGTCCTCCTTTTCTCCTATTACATTGGTAGATGTGGGAATTTGAAGAGTTTGTTTCCTCTCTGAGTTAGGAGTTGTAGGAAAAGATTGACCTCCTGCTGGAGATGAACCAAGAATATCACTAAGGTTGATAATTGTTTTATGTGGTGATTCTTTACCTAGGTCCATGTCCATATGCATGCCTACCCTTTTCCTAAATTTCACCTTGAACTCCTTTATAGAAGTATCAGTCCCTGGTGACTGATCTTCTCTATGTCTTTTCCTAGTTGTTTCTTTTACCTGTTCCTTACCCTTGTCTGGTCTATCCTTTGTACTCTACCTTTCTTGTTGCCTAGGATTCTGTGAACTTCAAGAAGAAAGTATCTGCTCCTCATCCTCTTGCAAGGTTTCACGCATACACTCTATCTCGTTCATGAATTTTCTTATTTTAGGCTTGTGAGTGTGAATATAAGGTGTTGATTTATTTTCCACCCTTTTCTTGGAGATGATACCCCATGGGTCATAGGACCATGTGAAGATGTGGGTGAAGTTCACTTCTTTCAACTTCTTAACAGCCTCCTCACCTGTTTCCCTGCTGTTGAAAATAAAAGGATAAATCTAGGATTTGATCCTGGATTGAGATTTCTTCTTTGCTGCTACAAAATGTACGTCATCTACATTGATCATCTGCCTGGTATACTCTAGTGCAAAGATCCTCATGGGGAGGAACTTTGGTAGCTTGTAAGCAGCCGATTCACATCCATATATCCTTAATTCTGTGTAATTTTGGTACAAATACCAATTTCTTATTCTAGCTTGGTCGGTCAGCTACATAATTCTCTCAATTTCTTGGCTGATTCCAGGTTCTATTGTACCACTAAGGAGGCTCATAGCTAGATGGACAACCATCTCTATGAATGTTTTGTATGTGAAGTCCCTTTGATCCTTCATCACCAAGGTTGTCCAAAAGATGACAGACTAAGGTTCACCTTCTTCATTTAGCTTGCTCATCACAAATTGAAACTTGTTTGCCTAAAAATAAATAAACATATAAACCAGTACTAAAGAATATTGAAACACTTCTTCTGTAATAAAATTTATGAATTGTTCATGGATGGCATATGCCAGGAATTGACTAAAATCAAACAAGATAGAGGGTTTTGACTCTGAAGACAATATGGACGGGAAACCTATTATGGCCTCATCAAGCCACTGATCTGAATAATACCCTAGAAGATATGAAAGAAAAGTGACTATATGTTTGGTTCTATCAGGGAAAGCAGAGGATGGATATGGAGAATTTTTGCTAGGTAGTGGGGTCGTCTTAGTCATGAATAGTTCCAGAGTTTTAGCTCTTTCAGCAAAGTCCAAATTCTGGTACATTTCACTGAGGATTTCATGGGAAAAAGGAGTGGTTCCTTCAATGGTAGGAGCTTGCTTCATCTGCATTATGGATTTAGCATCAATGGTGAACAATATTTTTCCTACAGGGGCTACTACTGCTCTTTGTTGTGGGCTATAGCAGGACTGGCATTTTCTGATCAATTTTGGGCAACTATGGGTCTTGGGAAAATTGTATAAAGGCAAATTTGTATCCTAGAGTCCTATATCATCCATTTCATCAACGAATTTGTCCTCCCACCAATAGTAGATGTCGAAGAGATAAAATTCTAACACTGTCTCATGTTTCTTGAAGTCTCTATATGAAAGAGTATGGTCCAAGTCCACTGGTGGGTGCACCATTGGATTGAACAGCTCATATTCTTTCTTCTTCGGTGGCATGGCTATCTTTTGGAGATTTTAAACCTAGTTTTTCTTTAGATTTGCAGGTGAACTGCAATTAGGAAAAGGAATAAGAAAAATAGGGAACTCAGAGAGGGAAAACATAAAGGGAATGAGCAAAAAATGGGATTCAAGAAGGGGAATGCCTGCTAAACGCAAACAAATACAACTTTCTGTTGTTGAGTTGATAATTCATTGTGTTAACTGCTTCTTTGTGTATGTCTTAGCAAATTTTCACTTCACCTGTAAGCAAAGAGGACATATCAAAACTCTGTAAATCGGTGAGAGATGATGCATCTGTAATTTTCACACAGTTCCCATTGAAGTGGCATGATGTGGTGCAGGTATTTTGGCTAATGGTTTAGCAAAGTGGATGTGCAACAGGTATAGCACAGGAATGGAGGTGATAGGTGGATAGGATGGAGTGGTGGGAGTGGTGAACGGTCATGATAGATGGGTGGTTTGTTTGAGAGCGAAAACCACTTCTCAGAGGGCCCCCTGACTGGTAAGCAGAGTCAGTGGGCGGGGTGTGAAGTTATGTGAGCACGACATGTAGGTGGAGGCAAACCACTGATTTCAGAACCCCCCCCCCCCGCCAAACATTAACATTCATAGGGTGAAGGGGGGCCAAAAACTCTTATAGGTCATTGGATCGATATTTGAGTTCGAGGATTTTATGGAAGATGAGGGGTGGATAATCGATAATGTGATGGACACATGGGTGGTAGAGATTGGAAAAAGAAATGGAATGGGGGCGGAGTATGGAATAAAGTTAGGAGTATATTATTAGACCCATATCCTTTATTAATTTCTTTTTTCCACATTAGGGAAAAAATAAATGAAATGTGGAATAAAACATTTAGAAAGAATTTTTCATGTCCTTCTCCTCTTTATTATTTTTTCAATCTACCTACCCTTTGTTTCTAGTCTAACATTTTTTCTTTTGCAGGTTGCATTTAGACTTGCAAACCCTTTTCACTTTCTCTTTTCTTTTTTTTCTAACCTACTCTATCACTTATCTCTCATATTGGTTCAGATTGAACAATTGAACCAATTTCATTTCTACCTAGCTACTAATTTGCCAAGCTTAAACTATTTGGTAGATCTTTATTTTCTACCCTATGAGCAGATTGAAATTTGTTCAATCATGCTTACAATGCATGAATTTAAAAATATTTTGGGTTTTATTTTCTTTTCATTTTTTCTCTTTTGTTCTTTTCCTTTTTTAAATAATCTATTTTCTTATCTTTTCCTTTTTTTTGGAAATCAATTGAATATTGAAATCTATGAACAATATGAAATCTGCAAAATGTGAGATATTCAATCTCCTTAAGATCCTATAAATTATAAGACCCTAACAGTGGTTCCAGCTAGGGATGGCACTTCTCAGTGTGAAGTGTCAAGAACGTAAGATCAGTAGCCTTGAGTTCTCAATATCTACATTGTCTTCAATCTAATTTCTTTTTGTAGTAACTTCATCAAAGCAGCCTTAGGGCCTTCCCTATGGGCTTCAACCTTTGTCAAATGAGTTACTCAATCAAAAAAATAAAATATTGTGATATTTACAATGGAATGAGGGAAGTTTGTGTGCTTATGAGAAGTAATGCTTCAGTGTCCTGCCATTAACAAGACCTCCTAGCAGCTCTATTCCATCCAAATCTTTGAGAAAAAATGCATTATTTCCTTTGAAAGCAAAAATAATATATGGACCTTTCCAAAGATTTTCAAATTCACTATGCTACCTTTTATCTTCTCTTCTTGGGTCCCATTTTAGTACTTTTTATCCTAGGCTAAAATCATCAGCTTTGGTTCTTTTGTCAAAAAAATTCTTTATGTTTTCCTAGACAACTTGAGTTCTATTGTATACCTCTTCTATGGATTGCTGCAATTGAATTTTCTAATTTATCCTTATTTGTATATCATTTTTTTCAGTTTCTATTTCCTTAATAATCTTCATGACTGGAACTCCCATGGAAGAAGGGAATATTGCATCCATTCCATAAACTAGTTGGTATGGGGACATGCCAATTGATTTCTTTGTAGTCAATCTATCAGCCCATAATGCGTTGATCAATTTGTTATGCCATGACTTCTTGTTGTCCTCCAATATCTTCTTAATCACGTTTACCAATATTTTGTTTGAGGATTCAACCAACCCATTACCTTGAGGGTAATAAGTTGTTGAATGACCCAAAGAGATATGGTACTTGTCACAAAAATCCATGATCTTCTTTGACTTGAAAGTTGCAGAATTATCAGTGTTAAGTTTCCTGTGACAATGAAATCTAGAAAGGATATTGGTTTCAAGGAATTTTATAATAATAAAATCAGTAGCAGCTTTCGAAGGGATGGATTCAATCCATTTGGTAAAGTAGTCTGTAGCAGTTAAGATCCATTTGTGTTGGGCATAGGATGGAGGATGAATTTCACCAATGAAATCCAATCCCCATTGTTGGAAAGGACTTTCAACAAAGATGGCTTTCAGGGGAAAGGGTAATAATTTTCTCTTTCCTTCAAAGTTTTGGCATTTATGACAAGCAGTTACCATCTTATGGATGTTTGGGAAAAGTGTAGGCCAATAGAAACGAACTCTAAGGATTTTATTAGCAGTTGTTTTCCAATAAATATGGCCTCCATAGTCATCTTCATGGAATTCCTCCACAACTCTGCCAGCATCATCTTTTAACAAACATATGAGTAAGATACCTCCAACATCTTTCCAATATAATGTACTTTCAATAATGCAAAACTTGACTGCTTTTAATTTTAGAAATCTAGCCTTTGTTTTGGATAACCTAGGAAGAGAACTCGAATTGAATAGAACATACAAAAGGTATGCATACCAAGGGGAATTTAAGAATGTCTGATCTATTGGTGGACTCTCCATATCCTCTCGATCATCCAAGGCAAATAACATGTTGTTATCTAGTGCATTAAAATTTGATTTAGCCATCACCTTGGCTAATCCTTGTCTATTGATCAACTTGGATGGCTTGATTTCTATATCATACTCTAGAATAACAGCTACCCATTTGCCTCTCTTCCCATCTAGTCCATTTTTCATTAGAATATCTTCGACAACCACATTAATCACATAAGCAATGATATGAGAATGTAGAATATAAACTCTGAAATCTTTTATTGCTTTGAACAGAGCGAATGCATGTTTTTCCATAATATTGTACTTTAAAGAAGCACCTCTCAGACCTTTGCTAAAGAATGCTATTGGTTGTTCATATCCTTCTCTGTTTTTCTGTAATATTACAACTTAAATAGTATGCTCAGATGCAAAAGAAAAGATAATAAAATCTTTGGTGAAATCCAGGCTGATTAAAACTGGAGGTTTTGTTAATGCATGTTTGATTAGATCAAAAGATTGTTTGGCTTCAACATTCCATTTAATTTATGTATCTTTCTTGAGCATTTTTTTTATATTTCTAAGAATTTTAGAAATATTTGGTATGAATATTCTGAAAAAAAAATAAATAAATAAATAAAAAATAATTAAATTAATTAATAAAAAATTAAAAAATATAATAAATAATAATAATAAAAAATTAAAAAAATATATATATAAAATATAATATAAAATTAAATTAAAAAATATAAATATAAAATATAAATTAAAATATAAATATAAATAATAATAATAATACATAATATTAATAATAATAATAATATATATTATAATAATATAATATATATATATAATATAATATATATAATATAATAAATTAGTTTTTCCAATAAAAGATTGAAGTTCCTTTTTGTTTCTTGGATGACTGATTTTAAGGATACCATCAATCCTATTTGGATTAATTCTGATTCCATCTTTCGAAATGTTATGGCCTAGAAATTTTCCTTCTTGAAGCCCAAACAACGTTTTCTTGGGATTTAGCGAGATACCGAATTCTTTGTATTGTTCAAATACTCTTATCAAATGTGTTAGGTGTTCTTCATCATTATTTGAGAAAATTGTGATGTCATTGAGATAAATCACATTAAAATGTCCAATTTCATCTGCATAAGCAATTTCCATTGCTCTCTAGAAAGTGGCACCAACATTCACTAACCCAAAGGGAATTTTCACATACATGAAAGTTCCCCAAGGAGTAGTAAAAGTTATTTTATATTGGTCATCAGGATATACTAAAACTTGATTATACCCTAAGAAACCATCTAACAAGGAGATCCTACTAGAAACCACTACCCTTTGTAATATGTGATCCATTTTCGGTAAGGGGTAGTTGTCCTTAAGGGAAACCTTGTTTAGATTTCTAAAGTCAATGCACAATCTTATTTGACCTATCTTCTTTCTTGTAGGCACAATATTGGATACCCATTTGGAATATCTGATTGGGACTATGATTTTAGCCTCATACATTTTCTTGATTTCTTTTTCAAAGAAGGGCAGTAGGATAGGATTTATCCTACACAACTTTTGATTAAATGGTTTTTGGTCTTCCCTGATTAGAATTTGTTGTTGTATAATGCTATTATCATAAGCTTTCAAATCCTCATAGCTATAAGCAAATACATCTATGAATTTTTTAAACTAAGATATATACCTTCATTTTTCGATGATAGGCAGTGATTTTGACAATTTTATGATTTTGGGATTTGCTCATTGCTTATGTTCAATTCTTCAATGTTTGTTCCTGTTGGTTCCATTTTTGGATTTTTGGAAACCTCAATAAAGTCAAACAATTCTTCTAAAGGGGCAAGCCCTATGGGAAAAACGTTGTCCTTGAGTTGAAGTACTTTGAATTCCTGTTTTTTTGGGTATCTATGTATTTTAGTTTTATATACAGCTTTATTTGCTAGAATATTTACATTAGAAACATCAAGTTTATCTATACTAATATGTACATCAGTTTGACTCTCTAGTCCATCCTCCAAATCTATGTTGCTATTCTCAAATTCATATTTTGATTGTTAAAAACTCTCAATTTGTTTATCACTTCTGAAAGCTTGCCAGTATCTCATGTTATCAGGTACTGTAGGACGATGTTTCAAGTCAATTGTGTGTTGTTTGTTTGGGTGAGGTAATTTGCAGGTGCTGACTAAAAAAGCTAAACCATTTTCCAGTGCATTTTGGATCCTTGGGATGACAACAAGGTCATACTTTTCAAATGTTTTTAGAAAATCAATCACAGCATTTTTGTACTCTTTCAATCTAGGATGCTTTACAGAGTATTGTCCTTTAATTTGTTTTATGATCAATTTAGAATCTCCCTGAATTGAAATTATTCTAGCACCTAATTTTTTAAGCAATTTCAAGCCTAACAGTAATGCCTCATATTTTTCTATATTGCTTGTACAGTGAAAATTCAATTTGTAAGAATGACCTTCACCCTCATTAGTCTTTGAATTGTATAGCTAGACTCTAGCCCTTGAACCTATTTTACCACATGAACCATCAAAAGTCATGTTCCAAAGACGTTCTGTTTCTAGTTTCTATTGCACAATTGGTATTTATGGGTCATGTTTTTCATTAAAATCATTTTCTACATCAGTGAAATGTGTATCTATAGTCCCATCATTGTACAAAATGAAGGAATCAAGATCAGTATGGATAGAATAGAGGTGATAGTTGTCTATATTTTCTTGGCTACTCACCATATATTTCTTTAAGGTTTCTCTATACAATCTTCTTGGTTGACCAAATACTAGTATTGTGGAATATGTCATATCCATTTGTAATTTATCCGCCCAAGAGGGTGACAATAACATGCCATACTTAGGTGGAATGTCTGCTACCACTATGTCCATCACTAAACTTTTCGCTGGTATCTAGGCTAATGTGACACAAAGGTCCTTGATAAGACCTAGACACATAACCTTGCTAGAGTCAAATGAGTATAAATCTTTGTATGGTTTGTGATTTCAAGTCCAAGTTTTTCCATAACAGTCTTTGGCATAAGATTATGTGATGCACCTAAATCCAACATGGCATTATAAGAATTTTGTCATGAATATTGAGGTTGACATAAAATGGGGGAACACATCCTTCTTGAGGATTGCCATAGACTTTTGGTCCAAACAACAACCCAGGGTGGTAATCATTCAAGTTCATAGTATCGGTGATTTATCCTATGTTAAGTACCTTTAGGACCTGAGACCTATACACATTTTGTTTATCAATTCAGTGAGAGGAATAGAAATTTTGAGTTTAGTCAGTTCATTCTCGATACTGAATGGTGTTTGAATTTTAAGAATATTTCAAAAATCAACTCTTTTAGCCACTACTTTTGAGACAAGTTTAGTTTGTTGATTTGTACTAGGAATATCAGTTTGGATATTATTAGTAGAAAAATCAATTGTTTTCTTGGTAACATTTTTTGTGTTCTTCTTTTCTAAACTGTTTACATTTTTCTTAAAGTTGTCAGTTGTTTTCTTGAGATCGGGCTTAGCAGTATTCTTGGCAGGGTGATTAGATAATTCTTTTGTTTGAGTTGTCATTTATTTTGTTACTCCTAATATTATATTGTCTGTCAACTTCTAATATGGCATTCTCAAATCCATGTTTATATTCATAAGATTCTTCAGATTCCAACTCTGTTTGAGCTAACAAAAAGAGTTCATTTTCCTCTTGTTTAAGAAAAGCATAACTATCTTCATGTGTCCCCATTAAATTAATTTGATTTTCCTCAACTTCTTCAACCACACCTACATATTCATTAGCGCAATTTTCTTGAAATGGGGGCCTAATTTGATGATCTGGGCCTCTTTGTTCTCTTTGTCTTATTTGTGGAGTGTTTCTTCTAGGATTTGTATTTTGGTTCTGGGGAACAAGTTGGTTTTCCCTAGGGCCACTTCTCTCATTCAAATGTATTCTCCCCATCATTCTTTCCATGGTCCTTGTTATCACTCCTCCGGATCTCCAAGGCTAAGGAAGAGTCTAGCTGAGGTAACCACATACCAATCTTTTGACTTGGTAGCTAGCCCTACCAAGTCAGAGAGGGCTCTCTCGAAAGGATCACAGCCAAGAGGGTTGGATGGATTAGTGTTTTAGGCTAGATATACTAGCTCAGGGTTTTAATTGGATTTGATTGGGGTAGTCACTCGATGAGTGAATTAGGTCAGAGAATGAACCAGGTCAGGGCATGAGACAATCAAAATTGCAGACATTTGATGGGTCAAGGTAGGAAAATTACTTTAACACTTTTTAGTATATTGATGGAATGGTTTAGAATATTGAGGTCCTAAAAAAAGCATGAAAATCATGAATTATTTTTAAACTAAAGAAATGAAACAATTTATGATGATTTTCCCAAAACAGAGCATAGAAGATGAATTCTGGTTATTACACCTTGAAAATAAAACACATTTAGAATTGAAATGGATCATGGAATATAGAAAAAATTAAAACACATGTAACTAAAGAAGAAACAATATCAAAATGCCATGCCACAAGAATCCCACCAAAATAGCTGCAACTCATCCAATATATTCCATGCCAAAGTCTGAAACACTAGTACAACATCCAATGCGCAGCATTAGTGTCAAATGCACAGCGTCATCTTTAGACCCATGTTTTCCTTCCTTCCCTATGTTCAAATTGAGTCCAAGATAGCTAATTGGAAATATTGTCTATTTGGTTCCCAAATATAACTTTATCTTGCAAAATGGACTTTATTTGACCCACAAAAGGTTGATTCTCCCAATATTGCTCAAACATGCAGTGCAACATACAAACATGCAATGTAACATTGAAAAGTACCCTCCATGTTGCAACTTGATTTTGAGTGCCTTCTCGGTGCCCAAATTGAGCCCAAGATATCTATTTGGAATTTTCTCTCTCTTGGATACACACTTGACCTATCACACACTAAAAATGATCAAGTATAGCCCCCAAAAAATCACTTCTCCCAAGACTGATCAAAAGTGGAGAATGAGGATGTAAAAATGAAGTGTGTGCTTGCAGGCAACGTTTTGAGGCCTTCCTCAACTCCAAAATGTTCTCATGATATCTCATTCAAAATTTCTTTCTATATCATTATCATTTGACTCATCAAGCAATTCATTTGGCCACTCCAGCTAGGAGAAATATTGATTTTCCCAAGGTCACTCCAGAAATGCAGAAAACCTCTTGTAGCGACTTTATTTTTGACATTTCTCCAAAACCATAACACCTATGTAAAAACAGAAGGAGGTTTTTCATTCTTGTTCTATGATGGAAAAAACCCGCTCTCACTTTTGTCAAATTCATCTTTGTTTGGTCATAAACATAGTTTGAATAAAAATCAGCCCTATGTGTGGCAAATGATTTGTCCCATTGAATGACTTCTTGAAAAATGATGGAGAAATGATTTCTATGAGTTGGAATGGCCTCATAATTGCTGAAATTACTTCTCTTATTCCTCCTCTTCTCATATGTCTCTGATTCCATAGACAACCCTAGCTCAATGGGAGAGGAAATTAGGGTTTAGTGTAGGCAAAACAGGGGATTTGGGAAATTTATAGGAATGAAGGGAAATAAAGGGGATAGGGGGCTTCTAAGTTATTATAATAAAAAAAATTGAGATAGGAAGGGATGTTAGGAATTAGGGGAAACTATAATTTCAAGGATTGATTGAGGGGAAGTGGTCCAAAAGGGCAAAACACAGGCCTAGTCTAGAAAAGCGTCAAAAGTGTAGTAATAGGGTAGGGTTTGTAGAACAATAATGATTTTGAGGGATAGGAATGATGGGAAGTGTTTAGGAAGGTATATTAAGGATAGGGGAAGGAATAAGAGCATCAAGATACAACTTTTGTTGATGATTTAACCAAGGAGGTCATGAAACTAAGAAAACTGCCCTCAAAACCCTAGGAGAGGGAAATGAGAGGAATGGGCATGCGAAAAGGTCAAGGGAGGTAGATCAGGTGTAGGTGAGTGAGATATTGATGGATAAGAATTAAAATGATCCTTCCCTTGGTATTTGATGGTATTTATACCTTGTTTATATTTTTAGAATTGATCTTGGGACCCAGTTTCTTCCTTTTATCATTCACCTTAATGTTGGAAACTATACCTTTACAATTGAGCTTTTCTTTGAAAAATTGATCACTTGATATACATTGAGAACACTTTGACCTTTGAATTTTTGGTCGTTTGGAATTTTGGAACTCTGAATTAGTAGCTTAGAAATCATGTGATTATTACATTCGAAAGACATAAAATTACATAGTGAAGAATAAAATTACATCTTTGGTTTTTGGAATAACATTACAATTTGGAATGAAACTCATACCTGAAATCAAAATTACAACTTTGGAAAGCATCTTCACATGTTTTCAAATCCTCTTTAAATGAAAAAGGGACATTATTTTGTTCACTCTCATACTTTTTTTGGCCTTATGCAATGAAATGGTGTTTTATTAGACCTTGAAAAAATGAAACCTAGAGACTTAATGAAAACCTTGAGTGACCAGACTTCATGGTGACTTGACTGACATAGAGACATGATGAAATAAACTTTCATAATTGATGTATGCTCAGTAAGACATGAATGTGGGCCAACAAGTATATATTTTTGAGGGAGAGTGAGGTTTTTGACTAGGGCTACCATCAGTGAGTAAATGTTTGAATGAGGACCTAGGTGGAATGACAAAAATTTCCGAGTGGGACCCTAATATGATATGAAAAGAGGATTTTTTATCACTGATGGCAGTATGCAAATATTTACTCTAAAAGGCCTCACTAAAGAAACAATTAGCATCTGCTGTAGAAGTTGAATCTTCTTCTCTAATCGTCACTCTTCTTTCCATTTTCATCCTAGCTCTTTTTGCTTGTAAATTAGCCTCTACACTCACGGCTCTCCTTAAATCCCTTCTAATGTTTGGGAATTCCTTTACCAAAGTTGGTAGGACATATATTTATCAAAGCCATATGGGAATTTTATCAACGCTAAATCTTGTGGTGGTTTAAGATTTACAGGAATTGTGTTATAGGTATTGTTGAATCTAGCACAATAGTCCTGAACCTTTCACCTACTTCCCTCCTAATATTTTCATATTCTGATAAAATCTGCAAAGGGTTCTTTTTGACTTCCCATCTATTAAGAAAAGTTTTGTGGAACGCAGGGAGATCATTTGTACTATTTGTGAGCAAAGATTTAAACCATTTTCTAACTTCTTCTCCTAAACTTTGAGCAAACATTTTGAGCTTAACACTTTCTTCATATAACTCTTGTAAGTCAAAACAATCATTCTTTTTATCCACATGTTGTTGGGCTATTAAAGGACCAATCACATCAAATAGTGTGATTTTGGACTAATAGTCTTGTGGCATATTGGCCATTGGTGTTGGCAACACCAAGGGATCATACCTGACTGTCGTGATTGGCGGTGGTGGAAGATTGCTTGAAGGAAGTTGAACAATGGATGAGGTTGGCTTACACTAGGTGGAGATCAAAGTAAAAGAATTTGAGTAACCCTATGTGGAAGGATAAAATAAGGGGTGGGAATTATGGAGCCGGTAGGACTTGGTGACTGAATATGTGTAGATTGATATGTGATGGAAGAAGCTGCTATGTTTAAGGCAGTTAATTATGCTGAGTGTTGAAGGTAGGCATCATCAATTCCTAAGGTGATATATGTTACTAAATATTGAAGATTATCAAAATTTTGTAAGAGCTGAATATATGATTCGGTTTGTGAAGAAAGTTCTCTCACTGGGCTCTTTGGTAAAACTGATGGATCAAAGATAATATGATCTTTCCAATTCTTTGATTTATTCCTGAATAAGACTTGTTCAAAGTGTAAATCAAACTGGATATCCTGAATGGTAACAAAGTTTTAAAGGAGAGAGTTGGCTCTATGAAGAAATCTGTTGCTTGTCTAACTCTCAGCTCGAGGAATTTTTCTTAAGATCTTTTCAGGATTGTCCACTATGGTAGGAGGATTTGGATCTGGGTGGGATCTAATAGAGATTCTTTTGGGAGCTAGTGTTCAGATTTAAAACACAGACAAACTGAATATATACAAGATTAGAAAGGAAACCAATCTTAGGAGCTACCTTATCATACAAAGCTTTTAACTAGGTACTCTGAGTTCAAATGAAATGACAAATTTTCAATAGGTCCCCAGTAGGGTCACCACTATGTTATCGCTCTATGGTTTTTAAGATTGGCAAGAAAAAGGATCATAAAGGATACATCAAACCACTTCGAAGTCTAGGATCTAGCCATCTGTCATGAGGAACGAGTTATATTTGCGGACAAATCTAACCTCCCTAGGAGTCTAAGACTCTCTAGTGACAAACAAACCAAACAAGAGCTATCCTTCTCTAGATACACATCATTCTACAAGAATTCAAATGTTTTCGATCTTACCTTAGGTCCCACGCTTGTTGTAGTAGTCCAGCCTTGCTGATCCAGATGAGCTCCTCCTTCACTTTCAGACCTGCATACACTAACAAAGCAAACGATTACATAGCATCTGAATATTCATTATAAACCAAAGCATATCTATCATGTTGACCAAGGAATACATGAAATAATTCATTAACAAATCATTGAGAAGAATGGACTTATTGGTATTAAATAATCAAAGGAACCATTACAACCTGAGCCTTGGTGTTGTGCAAGCTCCTCCCAGGGTCCAGCAAGTGATTTCCTCTACTTTGACAAGCTCACCCACTCCCACTATGGCAACAAGGAAGGATGGTGATCTCTCCTCACAAGTCAACAAATGGAAGTCTTAATTCCAGCAGCATTTACCCTATAGAATGTTCAGCTTTCAACCTCCCATCCTTTGGCCCAATGCCTGTATTTATAGTATTCTAGAAGAGGTTATTCATTTCCAACATCAATGGGATACTCCCTCTTTTGGATGGGGTAGCTCATCTCTTGATGGGATAAGTTCCTCTATCATAGGGATGCATGAACCATCTGGAGGCGCTCAATACACGTCAAACACTCTTCTAGAAGGCTCTAGAAGTGACCACAAGTAACTTTTT
>APFE031038728.1:0-10299 GCA_000404065.3 Pinus taeda
AGCTCCAATTTGTATGCCATAGTACCAATCTTTTTGCAACACCTTGTACGGACCATAATACTTTGGTGATAATTTATTATCCTTCTTAGCTTGCTTGAGGGACATTTGCTTATATGGTTGTAGCCGTCGGAATACCCAATCACCTACATCAAAACTTCTTTCGCTGCGATGTTGATCTGCCTGTTGTTTCATTCTATTCTGTGCCAACACGAGGTTATCCTTTAAGAGTTGGAGGACTTGTGTTGATGTTCGATGTGATGTTCCACTGCTTGAACCTTAGAATTTTCTCTTAAATATGATGTGATGGATGGTGGCTGATATCCATAGGTGCCATAAAGGGGGTCATTTTTGTTGCTGTATGGAAGGAAGTGTTATACCACCATTCAGCCAGAGGCAACCATTTGTCCCATTGTGTCTGTTTATCAGATACAAAGCAACGAAGATATCCTTCCAAACATTTGTTTACTATCTCAGTTTGCCCATCAGATTGAGGATGATAAGATGAGCTATGAGCTAACTGAGTACCAAGACAAGAAATTAATTATGTCCAAAAATTTCCAGTGAAAATGGGATCTCTGTCACTTACAATAATCTTTGGGTTTCCATGTAGCTTTTGAATTGTTTCCATAAATGCACTAAAAACTGTATTGGCTTTAAATGGATGTGATAATGCACAAAAGTGTGCATACTTGGTAAGTCTATCAACTACCACCATGATGACACTCTTTCCCTCAGACTTGGGTAAACCTGTGATAAAATCCATTGAAACCTCCTCCCAATGTTGGCTTGGAATGGATAAAGGTTGTAATAGACCTGGTATCTTAATTGTTTCAACTTTATTTTGTTGGCAAACCAAACACCACAAACTTTTGAATATCTAATTTAAGTCCCTCTCAAAAAAATTCCTTCTTAACCCTGTGGTAAGTTTTTAAAAATCCTGAGTTCCCTACTAAGGGAGAAGTGTGCAAATCCATAAGAATCTTTTGTTTTAGTTGGGAATTCTTACAGAGGTATAAGCAATCTTTGTACCATAACAAATCATTTTGCCAACTAAATGTATCCGACGTACTAGAATCTTGTTGTAACTTTCGAATAAGAGCCCACACTTCTTCGTCATTCTGCCATTCCTCCCTTGCTTCATTTATCCATTCTAGTTGGATGATAGAAATGGCACACAACAATGCTTCCACATCCTCATCCTTTCTTGAGAGTGCATCTGCCACCACATTTTGCTTCCCTTTTTTGTAGATTATTTCAAAGTCATAACCCAACATGTGACCCACTTTTGTTGCTCTTCAGAGGATAATCTTTGTTCTAAAAAGTATTTAAGGCTATCATGATCCGTTTTTACCTTGAAGTGTCATCCCATTAGGTAGGGTCACCATTTCTTAAGTGCATGGAGTATTTGCCAACATTTCCTTCTCATAAATAGCTTTGTGTAAAAACTTTCCCTTGATTGGACGACTTTCAAAAGCAATGGGTCTTTCATCTTGCATTAGAACAGCACTAATTCCATTTCCTGAAGCATCACATTCCACAATGAAGGTTTTCGTAAAGTCCGGTGTAGCTAAGACCGGTGCTTGGCACATTGCCTCTTTAAGATGTTCAAAGGCCTTTGTTGCTTCCAGAGTCCATGAAAATGCATCTTTCTTCAATAATGTTGTTAGAGGTGCTGCTATTCTCCCATAATTCTTAACAAACTTGCGATAATACCCTGTCAACCCGAGAAATCCTCGCAGCTGCTTTATGGATGTGGGGATTTTCCATTCCTTAATGGCTTTTAATTTTGCTAGGGTCTACCTTAACTCCTTCATGAGATACAATATGACCCAGATATTCCACCTCTTGTACTCCAAAGAAACATTTGGATCTTTTTGCATATAATTGTTTCTCCTCCAATAGTTGTAGCACCTTGTCAAAATGTTCAACATGATCCTTCCAAGACTTGCTGTAGATTAGTATATCATCAAAAAATACTAACACAAATTTTCTAAGGAATGGTTTGAAAATTGAATTCATCAAACCTTGAAATGTTGAAGGTGCATTGGTAAGGCCAAAAGGCATGACCAAAAATTCATAATGACCCTCATGAGTTCTAAATGCTATTTTCTAAATGTCTTCAGTCTTCATTTTGATTTGATGATATCCTGAACGAAGATCCAACTTGGTGAAGTAAATGGATCCATGCAATTCATCCAATAATTCATCAATGATAGGAATGGGAAACTTATCTTTAATAGTGAGCTTGTTGAGCTCCCTATAATCCAGACACATGCGCCATGATCCATCCTTCTTGTGCACCAATACTACTGGAGCAGAGAAAGAACTTTGAATCAGTTGAATTATATCTAGCATTTCTACAACCATACGTTCAATTTCACTCTTTTGGGCATAGGGATATCTGTACGACCTGATGTTGGAGGAACACTTCCTGGAATCAGATGAATAGCATGATCATGATCACGAATAGGTGGGAGACCTTTGGGAGTCTCAAATACCTTGGAATGATTGTCCAAGACTTTTTGGAGATCTAAAAAAATAGATGATTCCAATGTGGAAACATATAGCGAACATAATTGTGCAATTACACCTCTTTGTTCCTTTTTTAGAAGCTTTGTCATACCATTAGAGCTGATTATCTTTCCCGATTTCCATGCAATACCCCTTAATTCAACTTCCTTTCCTTCCACAAACAATTTCATGAAAATTTCTTGAAAATTAAAAGCTATTGTACCCAAGGAATGTAGCCATTGGACTCCTAGTACAACATCAGCACCTCCCATTGGAATGGAAAGCATTGGGCTAGTCAATACATATTCTCCCATGGATAGCTTGATATTATGCACTTTCCAGAGCAATTTATTGTTCCTCCATTTGAAATCATCACTTGACACTCTGGTGCTGGATATAAGAAGCAATTCAATTCTTTTGCTACCTTACAATGAATAAAATTGTGAGTACTTCCTGATCAATCAACACTATTACCTTTTTCTTCTTGATTTGTCCTTCTATCTTGATGGTTTGAGGAGTGGTAATTCCCGCCAATGCATTACAAGATATGGTCGGATTCATTTTTTCTTCATCCAGGCTTTGTTCCTGGAGTATATCCTCTTCTTTTGACATTTCTTTCTCCTTTTCTTCTTCCTCTTCACAATCTATGTAGAATAATTTCTTCTCAGCACACTTATGACCTTTAGTGTATTTGCTATCACAACTGTAACAAAGCCCTTTTGCTCTTTTTTCTTCAATTGTTGTGGTGTCAACCTTATAGGTTGTGGAAGACTAGGGGCAACAACACTTCCGTCTTTATAGTTGTGAGTGGTATGCTTCCTGGTTGCCATAATTTTGCTTTCCATTTTTCTTGCTATCCTGAATGCCTTCTCTTATGAATCAGGTTCCCAAAGGCGAACATCATGTTGGATATTATCCTTTAAAGACCCTATGAACACATCAATCCTATGCTCCTCTGGAATATCTTTTACCCTTATGTTCAATTTTTGGAACTCCTCAATGTGCTCCATTATTGAACCCTTTTGTTTGAGACTTATCAATTGGCTAAAAAAAGTGGTGCTTTTTGTATCCTCATAATGTGCTATCAATTCTTCCGTAAAAATTGCCCAAGTGATAAATTGTTTACGAGAGAAAAGCCATTGATACCATAAAAACTGATTTGGTTCCAAATATAAAGTTGCTATATGTACCTTTTGTGTGTTTTGCACATTATTGAGATCGAAAAATTGCTCCATCTGTAATATCCATGTTGCGGGATCCTTGCCATCAAACTTCCTCATATCGATTTTTGGAATATGGTGGCTCTTCGATCCAACATTAGAGTCTATGGAATCATGATTAACATTTCTTTTGTTCTCATCATAAGTTTCCTTTAGTACCCTTTCACCATTAGTGACCATTTCTTGTAGCAACTTATTCATATTTATCTTCAATTATTCCATCTTATCATCCATGCCATCAATTTTAGCGTCCATGCCATTCATCTTAGCTTCCATGCCATCCATCTTAGCTTCTACACCTTTCTTTAAACAATCCATCTTAGCTTCTACACCTTTCTTTAAACCATTTATCTTAGTTTCTACATCTTTCCTTAAACCATCCATCTTAGATTCTGGTGCTTTTTGTGCAAGTGACACTTGTTGCACTTGTTCTTGTAATTTTGATATATCATTTTGCATTTCTTCCTCTTCTTCATGAGTCATGCTAGAGCTTTCAGGTTGCCTACTAGGTGTTTGCATTTTCTTTCCTCAGGTCATCAAGTACCGATAATAATGCTTTACAATGCCATTTTAACTCCTTCAAAATAATTTTTGAAACCAAGCTTATGAAAAAATAAAAAAAAAAACTACAAACCTTTTTTCACTTTGTAGGAGCTCAATATGGAATCTGATGTATCTCTGTAATTTCGGATCATTTAGTTATGAAATTGTGACCTGTAGTATCCTCTGCCTCCTCTTTCCAATACCACCAGACTGATCCAAATTGGATTCTTGAGGGAAGCATTATGCTAAATCTCCCATAGTGACTTGATTATAGACTAGTTCAGTAGAGCGAACTTGTATGACGTGCCACGAGTCACTGTTTCGACCTTTGGCTCTAAAACCTCTATAGAAGAAACTAGAGTCCGTCCGATTTTTTTACCTTTTTACGAAATTTTAATCTGATGCTTAGAGAGAAAGATATGACGATTTTACCCAGGTCACATGTTTGGAATGTAATTTAGGAGTCTACAAAAAGACCAACTTCCGTAGATCATATCTTCATAAATATAGCGCAAAAAGCTCTGAAATTTGGACCCGATATTTAGCATGATGTCTTCTAAAATGGTTTTTTTTTTTAGATTCTGAAATGTCGCAGAATAAAAGTTATCGAAAAAATGCCACGATGACCTATTTGGAGCAGAAAAACCCTAGAATCCAAAGCTCTCATACCAAATGTTATGAAACTAGCTCAAGAAAGAGATAGAAAAGATAGATCATCGCCTTAAAATTCAACCTCTTCGAGGGGACAACCTCCTTTACATTACATAAATAAACAATTCTTGGATGATTCAAATGACAAAACCTCCTTTCTATATATAAGAGTCTAAGGAGTCACAATATAAACCCAGCCGACCTAACAATAATAATATAAAGCCACAAAAATAACAATAGAGGGATTCTATGGGGCATAGTAATGACAATATGGGGACAATAGTGGCACAACGATATTAATAAGGGGTAGAAATACAATAGTAATGGGGTAATCACTAGTATTATAGGGACCCAACATTATACATATGCATGACCCATGAAACAACTCATCCAATGGATGCATGGTTTTCAAGCTATGATAAAAACAATTTTCTGCTCTATGTATTTTGTCCTCTTATAGAAAAACATAACCCTCTTGTAGCATTTTAGGATAATGAGGAAAATGCATGAGAACATATTGGGAATGATGGGTGGATGCTGGAAATGGATGAGGGTGATGGATTGACATGGCATTTTTTCTTTTAGAGCATCTGAGAAAAGGAGGATAAAGCCCAATTTTGATTTCCTTTGACTAGATTTTTGACCAACTTTCTCTTTTGGTGCTAACTTGTTTCTGTTGCTTGCAAAGATTGCAAAGCACCTGAATTCGTCAGAGAGAGATACATGGAGGAAAATTTTTTTTCATTTTTCTCTTTTATATCTACTAGCTACCTCAATGACGATTTCAACTAGTAGGTCGCCCTAGGCACCTCAAAGGCGGTTTTCACTTGAGATTTTATTTTTCCTTTTCCTTTTTCATTTTTTTATTTCTATTTTCTATCCTACTCTACCTGAAAAATCAAAATCTCTTTGAAGTATAGGAATACTTGAAATGAAGCGATGTGCACATCAAGATGATAGATAAAATGTGTAGGCTCGAAATGTATGCTATGACATGTACCTGAATTTCAAAGACCAAATGCTTTGACTTTGACAATATTAAGCACAGTTGAAGAAGAGAGTGATGCTCCATATTTTTGATTTTCTATAAGAGAACCTCAATATAGCTTTGATACCCTTTTTTCACTTGCTCATATAAATAATTATGTATGTCTTCTTCTACCATGACATTCAAATCTTCCTCTTTTTACAAATTATTCTCTTGAACACATGGAGGATATGATGGTAAACATGATGAAACTTTCTCAATCTCTGATTTTGATGCCTACTCGTCATCAAGTTTAGCCCATGATTTTTTTGTCTTCACATTTGAATCTTATTTTTCTGAATGTTGTCCTTGAATGACATCAAGACAATCTCTTTGTTGCAATACTCTTCTTGATTTAAGATGAATACCATTGAGATCAAGAGGACATGTTAGGAAGTGTTGTATCTCAACATTGTAAGTGGGCAGAGCTACTTCCTTCTGTGGGTTTGGAAATGGTGGTATAGGTAGTTGAGTGGGAGTGGATCTTTGAGATGGATGTGGTCGGGGCTCTGGCTGTGGTGGAGGTGGATGTAGGGATAACATGGAGTTGGGTATGGAGGATATTGAGGATATTTTGGATTTGTCACATAAGGTCCTAGCCAACCTTGTTACCAATATTGGTTCTAGGGTTGAGATGGCGGAGGTTGCCAAGGAAAGGGTGTGTTCCAATTACTTTGAGATGGATGTGCATAACCTTGAAATTTTGAATTATGTTCTTGCATCATACTAGGTTGAGTAGGCTACCATGGTCCTACTGGAGCTACATAACATAGCTTCTTTGGTGAATGAATTTCTCCATTGTCTTCTTCATAAACTTCCTTCAACCTTGGTAATGATGGGCAATATTTAATAGCAAATGATTCTTGATAGACAACACAAATATCAACATTTTCTTTTTCCTCATCTTGCATTCTTAGCATTTCTACTTCTTCATTTAGATTTCTAAGAATTTTTGTTTTAAATTCATGAAACAAATTTCCAAGTTTAGCTTCACTTACTGATCTTGATGCTGATTTACTTAATCTTCCCCTTCCTCTTGATAAGTGTTTTCATGTCTCACAAATTTGTTCAAATGATAATTGGTATACATCACCTCTATTAATGAGATCAAGGATATCAATCCACTCATCCCTATTTTTTCTAAGTAAGAGGATTTAGTGTGCCAGATCCTAAATGATGTAAGTTTTCCCTCTGAACATTATACATGAACCTCTCTATTAGATCCTCAAGGCTCTCATCTTCTTTTTGAGTCATCCTAAATATTTCTTCTTTAACATCATGATCTTTATATTTTTCTAGAAATATCTTTTGCATATCATTTCATGATCTTATTGAATTAGTCCATAAACTCATGAACCATTTAAGAGCTCTGTCCTTCAATGTTTCCAGAAATAATCTCATTTTTTGTATATTTAATAAGTAACCATAAGATCTACAAATGATTTCAAATTCAAAGAGAAATGTTTATGGATCCTCTAACCTCATGCCATGGAAGTTAGGAAGGAAATATGGAGGGATGTTCTTCATATTCACACTAACATTAGTATCTTGAATTGAAATCTAAGAGTATATGATTCATTGTCATCATCTCCATCCATTTCTTTTACGTTCTCTATCACCTATTCCTCTTCTACCTGTAAAAGTGCATGGTGATGTGGTTATTAGCTCACCACGTTATCAAATGGGGGGGGGGGGGGTTGTGGGGATTGATGTTGAGAAGCATTTTTTTGTTTTTATATAAAAAAATTGAATGAGAATGCTAATACAATGAAATTTCCTACTCTTGAAATGAAATATTCCTAATGAATTTTTTTGTTTGTTTTTGTAGAAAGTAAAAGAAATGAATCAACTAGGGAAGAAAACAATGCAGACTTTGAGACCTCCTTAGAAACGGTGCCAAAAAGTGATGAACCCCCGTATTGCAATAAGAATGTTGCAACTCCTAAGGCTACTAATTAAATTGTCAACATGGGGTTTGTACAAAATTAAGAGCTATCGGCACTACATGTGCAACATGCCATGTGTCCTTCCTTCGTTGATCTAATGAAGTGAATGTCATAAAATCTAACCTAAACTAGTTGAAGAAATAAACCATGCTTCTCTAAATGCAAACAAATAAAATCAATTATTCTAATTTCAAAATAGAAATAATTAATCTAATTTCAAATTGTTTGGAAAGAAGAAAGTTAATATACAACACATAAGTAAGGAATTCATAAACTATGTCTACTTTACTTGCATTCAAGAGCTTCAAAGGTGAAAACGACTTCCTAACTCTATTTATTGCTCTGTGCTTGTAGTGGAGGAATGAGTGGTCTATAGTGGTCCTTGGTCTCCATAATCATGGATTTAGAGCCTAGGGTTCATTATCCATCTAGAATAAGTCAAATTTATAGTGGGGATCAAAATTGGTGGAGGAAAGTGATGCTACAAGCTTGCTATAGGTGATTGCTATAGGAGAGAGAATATTGCTAAATTCCCAAGTAAATAAAACTCAAACATGATGGAAAAAATTTCATTATTATGTAGGATTTCTTATGTCTCCATTCCAGGTGGAATCACTCTAAAATACCCCTGTTAAAACTTGCTTAAAAATAGAAGAAAATTACTACTCTAAAAACTAGAAATTCAAGAACTAGTGAGCTAGTTAACCTATCAAACACCTAACCTAATCAAGTGAAAAATAATTGGGGTAAATTTTTTTATTAGCTTATATTTTTAATGACCTAATCCAAGTGGAATCAATTCAAGTGAATCTCATTAACATGTTCTAAAAATTAACAAAAAATTACTATTATTTTCCTACAAGGGACTTCCAGAAATTCTAGATTTGTTAACTAATAAACCAATCTAAGTAGCTCAATATGAAGATGAATTTTCAAAATTTTTCTAAGGATGAATCATGATTTCGAATTTATAAGTAACCTGAAAAATAACTTACTTCAATTATTTAACCCAATCCTACAACAAAAGAAGCATCAATAATAAATGAAAAAAATAGGAAAAACGAGAATAAGAGATGCATGTGAATAAGATGTGAAAAAACTAAAATCAAATTATACAAAAGGGCTCTGAGGCTCCAAGGATAGGCAAGCCTAAGGATGCTCAGAGTCCTATGAAGGAGACCAAACTTTAAAAGCTAAAAGTGGAACAAAACTTCATTATTTTAATAAATCCAAGTACATCCTTGTAAGTTTTAACCCCGTATAGAAATTACCTACATACGAATTCTAAAACACAGAAAATGAACAATGTGAGAGCATAACGCATAAAATACATATACACAGAGATTTTCCCTTGGATCCCAAAACTGGGACTACCAGCTTGATTTTTCATTATGTTCCTTTCAATGTTACAATACATATTTGTACATGTCGAAGCATCCAATACCATGGACCAACAAACCATCACATCCAAAACGATAGACTAAAATCCATCACCTCCAAAACCATGTACGAAAATCATGCACAAAACCATAGGTAGGTCCACCCAACCTAACATAGGGTCCAAAACCAAAATTTTTCTGGGCGCTGCCCTAGACCCCATAGAGTGGGGTTACTTGCTCCCCTCAAACCTCCTGTGACTCCCCCCGCTACAAAATCGGCATAATGAAGGGGTGGCTCTACCCCCTTTCTAACCCCCCGATTGACTATGTGGACTAGTCGTGGAAAGAATAGAACACAACCCTACAAGCCTTGTTAGAAATGAAAGTGGAGCTGGTAGACAACAAGTTTTTTCCACAAGACGACTAAGAAGATACATTCTTCTAGATGAAAAATAAAATTCGTACTTATACAAAATGACGAGGAAGCATTCTCCTTGAAAGGAGGAAGCTTTCCCCCCCAAAATCCCTCAAGCAGTGTACATGGTTCCCAACACTAGGAATCTGCATTGAATAGCACATAATGCATTCCTAGATTTTCTCAATCACCAGAGCCATAGATAATCTAGGGAGCTCCCTATAATCCAGACACATGTGCCATGATCCATCCTTCTTGTGCATCAATACTATTGGAGCAGAGAAAGAACTTTGACTTAGTTGAATTATACCGGCGTCTAGCATTTATGAAACCATACATTCAATTTCACTCTTTTGGGCATAGGGATATATGTACGGCCTGATGTTTGGAGGAACACTTCCTAGAATCAGATGAATAGCATGATCATGATCACGAATAGGTGGGAGACCTTTGGGAGTCTCAAATACCTTTGAATGATTGTTCAAGACTTTTTGGAGATCTGGAGAAATAGATGATTCCAATGTGGAAACATCTAGCAAACATAATTGTGCAATTACACCTCTTTGTTCCTTTTTTAGAAGCTTTGTCATACCGTTAGAGTTGATTA